>APFE031538990.1:11116-32532 GCA_000404065.3 Pinus taeda | reverse complement strand
GGCTCGGGGGCAGCGCCCCCGAAGCTAAAAACAGATGTAAATTTGCCTTGTAAAAGTATAGTAATTTTTAGTCAATCTAAGCCGTTCATTAGGCGGATGATCTGACGGTAGAACTTATGTTTAGTTTAGGGTTTTTTGCCCTAGAAGGCAACCCCTCTCTTTGTATGACGGCATTGTATTTTGAGGCGGCGATAGAGGTGCATTCTGTGTGAGCGGGAAACAGAGAGGTGAGACTGTGAGAGAAAACAGAGGATATTACAGCGGCTTTGTTGTAGGTTGTGTCTCTTCATTTTGCTGGATAATAGAAAGGAAGGACAGGCTGTTCGAGGTGGACGTAGCCCAAACTGGGTGAACCACGTATATCTGTGTCTCTCTTGTTTTGTGCGTTTTCTGTGTTTATATTCCTGCAATATTTTATGTGTTCCATTGCTCTGTAATATATAATTTTCTAACAGAGTGAAGTGAAAGGATGCACCTGAGTCAATCAACCATGCCTTATGATCTACATGTGTAATTGATGAAGCCATGTACACATCCCCACCTTCATCTGAGGTGGTTTTCGCCTCTGCAAAAGGAACATCATCAAATCCCTTTCCTTTACCATGATCTTTATATTTACAGTCCCTTTTGTAGCATCCTTCCTTTTCGCATTTCCAACACACCACATTTACAAGTTTTCTTGGAGATTTAGATCTCCCTCTAGATTTAGATCTCCCACTCGATGACTTATTTTGTTTATGTTCGGGGACCGTCCTTGTACAGAAAAGGCATCACCGTTCTGGCTCTCCATATATTTCTGTCTCATCTCCTCTGTCAGCAAGGATGAGACTATTTCATCAAATTACAAGGCAGTTGCATTGCTACCTATTGCAATAACCAGACTATACCATGAATCTGGTAGAGAACACAACAAATTGATGCACTTATCTTCATCTAAAATTTTAACATCAACAGATAATAAATGACTTACCATAGTATTAAATGCGTTCAAATGCTCTGTCACCGAGTCTCCATCTTTCATCCTCAGGTTATACAACTTTTTCTGTAGGAACAATTTATTCACCAGAGACATAGATTGGTACAAAGTCCCTAACTTGTCCCACAAAGCCTTTTCCGTAGCTTCCCTTGATACATTCAGTAATACTAAATCTGAGACACACAATCGTATTGTGCTCTTTGCCTTATGATCCAACTTCTTCCATTCTTCATTGGACACTCCCGTTGGTTTAGTACTTAGATCTACCACGATCCACTGATATTTATCCACCAACAGATCCTCCATCTTGAGTTTCCACAACTCAAAACTCTGACCATTAAATTTATCGATCTCTATCTTTCCACTACTAGCCATCTTCATCCACCACCAAAATCAATCCTGTGAATCTCCCACTGAACAGGGTCTACCACAGGCCTGAGCGAAACCCCTTAGCAACAAAGCATCCCTTTGAAGCCAAAACAGCTCTGATACCAAACGTAGGTTTTAACCTCGGACAGAAATTACTTGCATACGAATTCTAAAACACATAAAATAAAAAATGTGAGAGCATAACACATAAAACACTTATACATAGAGATTTTCCCCTGGATCCCAAAACAGGGACTACTAGCTTGATTTTTTTCATTATGTTCCTTTCAATGTTACAATACATATTTATACATGCTGAAGCATCCCATAACATGGATAGAAAACCATCACATCCAAAACCATGGATCGAAAACCATTGCGTCCAAAACCATGTGCAAAAATCATGCACAAAACCATAGGTGGGTCTGCCCAACCTAACATAGGGTCCAAAACCAAAAATTTTCACGTGGCACTACCTCGGACCCCATAGAGGGGGGCTACCCACCCCCCTCAAACCCCTCGGACAGGGGGGGGCTGCTGCCCCCCCTGTGACCCCCCTACTACGCCATAGGTGCAATGAAAGGGGGGCTCCGCCCCCCATCTAACTCATTGGTTCACTACATAGGTTAGTCGTGGAAAGAATATAATACAACCCAACAAGTCCTCAACATTGTTTTCTAATTTTGTCTCCTTGTCAAGTTTACTTTTGGACGATGTTAGGTTCCTATACCAATAGGAGTCATAATTTTGAATGACTAAGGTTAAGCCTTGTAATATTGTACATGCCTTTGTTTTCTGCAAATGTTTTCCATATTATAAAAATTAAAAAATGTAAAGAGGGTATGTCCTAAAAGACAAATCAAAGGACAAAAAGAATAAGAGAAGGTAAAAAAAATGAAGATATATGAACCCCAAAAAAAAAAGACCATTAAAGTGTGCAAGTCCAAATGCCACTGCTATTTACTTTTATGCATAATAATGATTGTGTGCAACTTGTTACTTATGCCACAATCCATGGTAATCAAATAGTTTAATCTTGGTTATTCCATGATTTGAATTTCATGTTATAGATTATAGAATAAAATCTGACCAAACAATTTAATCTTGACATATCATAGTTAGATAGAGAAAATAAAAGGAGCTTATAAGCTTAATCTGAGCCCTTGGATGATATAAGGTTAGAATTAGATATATTTATTTTCCAAAAGAAAAATAGATGAATAAGGGTTTGCTAGCCTAGATGCACCCCTAGAAATGAAGAAAATATGCTAGAGGTAAGAAATGGGTAAGTAGAAGAAAGGTTGCTAAACTGCCAAAGTTACTTGGATCAAAGAACATACATCATGCTTAGATATTTCTTTCAACATGTATGGTCAACTATGGAGGCAAAGACAAAGTTTTATAAGTTCATATGATTAACTCCCCCTCATTCACTTTCCCATTTACTTACTAATTTCCTATCTACAATATGTTTTAAGTACTTTTAACCCTACTAGTCAAAGAGGCTCAGAGCATTTCTCTAACTTTTGGAGGGAACGAACCCTCGGCTTAAGGACTTATGGATGCAAGTACTAGAATCCCCTTCATAAACACATTCCCCCTTCATAAAATAATTTTCCCTTCATTACCCTAAGAAAAACCCTTTTCATAAGGTTAAACTCCATTTACCTAGGAAAAATGATAAAATCCCCATACAAACCCCTTTCCTAAGGTCTAAACCCAATTTACCTAAGGAAAGTAATACGCCCCCATGTAAAACCCTTACACACAAAAAACCCACTAAAAGCCCTTTTTCCTAAGTTTGAAGCCTAAAGCACAATCACATGCCTTTTCCCTTTGACTTAGGAAACCCCCCCCCGCCCCCATCACACTTTCATATTAATTAACTAACTCTATTATATAAATCCTGACATTAACCCTTTCCCGTATTAAATTACATCCCTAACTAAATACCCCTCATCCTTAGTTTTGAATAAAAATTATATAAACTACCCCTTTTCCCACCATAAGCCTACTTGGTCTACCTAACCCCGGTAAGACTAAAGTTAGTCCTGCATCGGCCCTCACCCGACTACTGTTAGATCGAAATCCTGCAGATCTAACGACCTACATCAATATCGGTCGAACCCGATCACCTACCTTTACCCGCCCGGTAAGGTGGTTTTCCACCGACCCCCAATGGCTACGCGTTGCGCTATAAGGCTCATCGGGCGACCCCTCTCTAAAACTGGCCATGCCTAAAAGCGGTGCGACGACCACCTCAATACCGCTTCCCCTCCGTTCTGATAAACCGCTTAACCTTCGTTAAAAGGAACTTAGCACCATTTTTTGAAAATATGCCCGTTGAAATTTAAACCCCAAGAACCCATGTTTTCTTGCCATTTCACCCGTTTTATAGTATAAGCCTACGAAACCCACCAGCACTTTTGCGATGCGATTTCACCTCCGTTTATTCCTAAAGCACTACCTCGAGGCCTTTTCCAAGCATTCCTGTGCCGGAAAGCCACCAATCGCCCTCATGCAGACTAATGTTTTCTCAATTATTATTGATTTTTATTTTATTTTTTGTTTTATCTTTTATTTATTTATTTATTTATATTTATTTTTGTTTTTGTTTTTTTGTTTTGTTTTGTTTTTTTTGTTTTGTGTTTTTGTTGTTTTTGTTTTGTTTTTGTTTTTGTTTTTGTTTTTTCTTGTTTTTCTTTGCAAGTTATCCGACTAAGATTAGAGCTTGGAGAAGCAGTTCTGATACTAGTCAAAGAACCTGTTTACTCCAAGGCTCGACCAAGAAACATGTTAAAATACCAAATTCAGAAGAAGAAGACCAATACACGAAGAGCAAAAATGAAGACTAATAGACATAGAGCCGAGAAGAAGACAAAGACAGAGCAGTGACAGTTCAGAAGAGAGCAACCATACTAGAGATGCAGATGAATAAAGCACATTGAAACTTGATCAAAACCCACTTCTGATTGCTTATACACATATATAAAACATAAAAATTTATTGGTGAAACACACAGTAAAAGGTCAATTGTAACAGTGAAAGGAAGAAACATAGAAAGGATAAAGACATGTCATCAGAGTGAAAGAGTATTAGTGACAAAGAGTATTAGATGAAAGACACAAGTTACTAAAGCCTCCAACGAGATGATTCAATAGCAAAGAGCATAAAGAGCTAGAAATAAACCATAAAAGCCAGCAACACCACAATAAAAGGGACAACATGAAATCAGTTCATTAGCTACCTCTATCTTCCTACGAGAAGATATTTTCTATTTCCTAGATTAAATCTCAAATTAGTTTGAGATATTTGTAATAACACCTTAGTATAAATACATCACAAATTGAAGTATGTAGGGTGGATTCTTAGACATTTCTTTAGACTCTTTGATTGAAAGACTGTAAAGCTTATTGGAGCATTGACTGAGCCAACAAGCTGGATTAGTGAATAAAGACAAGATATTTCAAAGGATTCATGTGCAAAGTGAATTGCAAACAAGTATTTTCTATCATCGATGTTATCTCTTTAAGTTTTCATATTGTTGATCTAAATCTGGATGCCATAACTGGAAGTATTATATCAAAATTTGTTTAATTACACTCTACTATAACAATTAGGCAAATCTATGTTTTCTACAAAGAATCTAAGTTAAGGAATTCTTAATTGATCCTTAGTTTAGGTTGTTTCTTTTAATCTATAGCAAAAAATTCTTAATTGACCTTTGTTTCCGATTAGCCCCCTGTTCTTCGTTTCAATCCCGGTCTGAGAATTCTTAATTACTCTCTCACCCTGGTTAAAACCTTTTCCACCCCTCTGGCCTAAAGTCTTGCATTCTACTCTATTATCTTGCTCTTTGAACATCCCCTTTAGTGAGTTGATCTAGTTCTGCTGCCTTTCTTTTGACTCCATATGCCCAATGGTCTAGAGACATCATTCTATCCATCTGTTTAAAGATCCCCACCACCCAATATTTCAATACAAATAAAAAACCCCCTGAACCTTTTAGAACTAGCCTAATATCCCAGCAAAACAAAGCTAAATCATATAGAGAGATCCCCCTCTAGACTTAGCTCAGCTAGAGCCTAAGCCTAAAAGTTGGTTTATGTTTACCTCAGTCATTTTATTTCTTCTTATAACTTCAAGAGAAAATTTTGAGTGATAACACAGTGGTGACTCCACTGGGGAACCAACAATTCCTCAGAGCTAATAAAACTTTAAGAAATTTTAATTCTGTATTTTGTGCCTCTTAAAGTCGTTTTTTTAAAGTTATATTAAAAAGTCTTGCAAAAACAATTGAAAATTTGAAATTCTGGCTTCTAGGAAGACTCATTTTACTAGGGCTAATTCAGATCCCAATCCTCCCCTAGTAGTTGATAATCCCAACTAGATTTCAAGAAAATCCAAAAAAGAAGAAAGTTTAGTTAGTCCCACACCTTTAGTTAAAGCTAATTCATGTCCTGATGAGTGGTTGTTTTTAGAATATCTTCCCTTTGATGAGAAATTTGGTATATCATTATTTAAAGAAAAGTTTGAAAGTGAAATATATGATACTATTCTAGACCCTGATTTCATTGCAGACCTTGAAGTCCAACAGGAAAACAGATCCATTGATGAGTATATTCTGAAAATCTCCACAATCATCCATTACCACTACTACCCCTGAGTTTTATTAATAGATCTCCACTACTTTAAGTTCACCATTATTTCCTTCAACTTCAATACCTCCTAAATCCCATTTTGCACCACCATTTACACCTTCACTCCCTCACTAGCCTATCATTACTCATTCACCACCTACTAGTCTTGATTCTTCATCCACTACTACATTAATCCCAATTATATCAACCCCACAACTTATCCCATCCCAATCAACAACAATGGCAAACATATATGCTCCTCTTGTTCTACCTGCCCAACTTCATGCTATGCCTACAGATTATCAGAGTAAGATTCCCTTATTTGATGCTATTGGTCATACACTACTGAGCAACATGTAAACATGATGTCTGACTTCTTTGAACTACATGAATTAGATGAAGCTGATGTCCAGATGAGACTCTTTACCCAATCTTTGACTAGTGATGTCAAGAAGCGGTTTAAAGTCTTCCCTGCCAATCACATAGCAGACCTAGCAAACTTCCAAAGGTTGTTTATTTATAGGTGGGAAAAAAAAGAATCCTTTACAAATCCTTTCAGAATATGAAAATATTAAGAGAGGACCTAACGAAATAGTTCAAGATTACTGCACTAGATTCAATGGTATATATAATGCAATCCTAGTTAACCTTAGACGCCCACCTGACTTAGCCCTAATAAAGTTCCCTGATGGTTTTGAAACTGATATGTGATACCAGCTTAGGGAAAGAAACCCCCTACTTTAGAAGAAATGCAAAGTGTAGCTGTTATTGTAGAAGCAAATTTGTTAGCTAAAAGGGCTAGAGTTAGAAATGAAAAGAGAACTGCAAAAGAAGAAACTTCACCATCTGATCTTAAAATAGATCACTTGGCTAAAAAGATGGAAGGACTAATGGATAGAATAGGTAACATGGAAAGGAAACCCCAATGGGATAACCAATAAGCACCTCCAATTAGAAACCCAAATTTTAGAAAAAACCAAAACACAGGGAAAAATGGACCAGATCAGAACATAAGGCCTCCTTTTTAGGAAAATTATGTAGAAACATCCAATCTAGAAAATCCAGAGCATGACACACAAATTAACCTAATGGGAGTAAATGATGAAGACATTGTTTTTCTAACCCAAGATGAGCAGGAACTGTATATGATGCAACAACTACAGGTATAGTCTGGTGAATCATTTGACTATAAACAAGGGTATGACTTTGCTATTTTCAAAGTCCACAAGTAATACAATTTAAGAAGAAAAAGGAATTCAGATGTCCCTAACCAAACAAAGAAAACAACACAAAATCAACCCAAGAAGGTAAAAGAAGCCCCTGTTTCAAAGGTCCTTCAAATTCTCCCTAGGCAGAAGCCAAATCCTTCTGGCCCCACAATTGTAGATATAACCCCTGGTTGACCTTCTACTGATCAACCATCCACTTCAATTCCACTTGTAAATCCACAGAAAGAAATCCCCAATAAAGAAAAAGAAAACAAACATACTCAAATCCCTACTGCTAAAACTCCAAATCTTCAATCAGAAAAAGCTTCTTTGCCTTTCAATTTGGGAGCAGAGATAGCCAAGCTAAAGATTCTAGTCCCTTTAATAGAACTAATCAAGAATGAACCTTACAAATCTAAGATAAACCAGACCTTAAACTTTGCTGAAAATGAAGATTTAGTTAACTTGTTTGATGATAAACCAGAACTTATATTTGGTCCTAATGTTAATGGAAAATGATTAGAAGGAGGAGTTCCACCTTTTTTACAAAAGCCTTAGCATCCATGACAAGATTTTACACAACACAATGTTGGATTCTAGAGCCTCTCACAATTTGATGCCCAAATCAGTAATGGAAAAGCTGAACCTAGACATAACAAGGCCCTACAAAGAATTATTCTCTTTTGACTCTACTTAGGGAAAGTGTCTAGGATTAATCAAAGACCTATGTGTTACATTATTCCAATATCCTGCCAAGAGCATCCTAATGGACATTGTAGTAGCTCACATCCCACCGAAGTATGGCATGCTTTTATCTAGATCATGGGAACCAAAATTCAGGGATCTCTTCAACTAGATATGTCTTATGCAACAATTTCTGTTTTTGGACAACCTAAGAAGCGATATCGAGAAACCTTAATGAAATATATGCTAAGTATCCAGGATCGGTCTCAAAACTTTCCCATCTACTCCATACACTCAGATATTGACTCTTTTATTTTGTATAATGCTGATCAAACTCAAGAAACCCTTTTAGACAACACTGATACAGAACCAAAAGAAGTTCTAGTTTCTACACCAGATAAGACTAATCAAACAATAGAGCTATTCAATGAAGAAGAAGGTCTACTTGCTGTAAATGATGAAGAGTTTGTTCCACCAGATAGTGAAAACTATGATCATGAGACCTTATGGCATTTAGAGTTTGATGGATCAGTAAATAGGTTAGGAGCAGGAGTAGAAGTGTGGATATATAACTTAGAGAATAATTATTCACAAGGCCATGCATATAGACTAAATTTTAAATGTATAAATAATATAGCGGAATATGAAGCATTAATTTTAGGTCTTAAGTTAGTTAGGAATTTAGGAGCTAAAAGAGTTTTTATTATGGGAGACTTTGAATTGATTGTGAAATAGAAGACCCTAGACTAAGTTGCTGTAGAGATACTATTGTAGAAATACTAAATACTTTCTTAGAAACCAAGCTTGTAGTCATCCCTAGGAAACATAACATGCAAGCCCATAGTTTAGCAATGTTTGCCAGCACTTGTAAATTACCCTTCCAACCTAACTATCAATACATTGCTGAAGTTAGGCATAGACCTACAATTCCTGATAATTTGAAGAACTGGTAGATATTCACTAATGATAAACAGATAAATAACTCTTTACTTTCAGAAGAAGAATTTGTAAATAATAACATAGATATCGATACATCCATAGATCCTGATACTAAGGATAAAATAGAAATAAATAAAATAGAAGATGATAAAATAGATAGAATTAACCCAACTAAATTTAACGAATCAGATGTAGATAACTTAGAGCTAATGGAAATTGATGAAATGATCAATGAAGAAACTGAAGTAATGAATCTTAAGGAAAATTTCTTACCAAAGGGATTAACCCCTCTTGAAGATTTATTTGATTCAAATGATGTTCCTAAGAAACCTAAGATGGAACCATTAAGATCTGACATTGAGGAATGCAACATAGGCACTGCTGAAAGTCCTAAAATGATCAAACTTTCAAAATCATTACCTCCTAACGAAAAAGTGAAATACATTGAGTTGCTAAAAGAATTTAGGGATATTTTTGCTTGGAGTTACGAGGACCTCAAATCCTATGACACCAAAATCATCCATCACACTATTCCCATAAAAGAAAATCAAAAGCCTTTCAAACAAAAACTAAGAAGGATTAATCTTGTCTTATTTCCTGCTATAGAAAAATAAATTCAAAGGATGTATGATGCTAAAATAATTGCACCAATCAGATTTTTTGATTGGGTATCAAACTTAGTGCCAACAAGAAAGAAAATAGGTGAGATCAAACTCTGTGTGGATCTCAGAAACCTCAATAAAGTATCATTGAAAGACAATTACCCTCTCCCGAAGATGGATCACATTTTTTAGAGAGTTTTTGGATAAACCAGAATCTCATTGTTGGATGGGTTTTCTGGTTATAATCAAATCTTAGTTCATCTTGAGGAACAACCCAAAACTACCTTTACTACTCCTTGGGGCACTTTTATGTATGTGAAAATGCCTTTTGGGCTAATGAATGTAGGAGCTACTTTCTAGAGGGCTATGGATATAGCCTTTGCTAAAGAAATTCATGATTTCCTTGTGATATATCTAGATGACATTACTATGTTCTCAAAGTTCGACAATCAACATTTAGATCATCTAAGACAAGTGTTCATTAAATGTAGGAAGTATGGAATCTCCTTGAACCCCAAAAAGTCCTTGTTTGGGTTAGAGGAAGGAAAGTTATTAGGTCATATAATCTCGAAAGATGGTGTTAGAATAGACCCTACAAGAATAGAAGCCATCTTACAAATAAGACACCCCAGGAACATTAGAGAATTACAAGCTTTCTTAGGAAAAATCATTTTTCTTAGAAGATTTATATCTAACCTAGCAGAATTAATTAGATCACTTAATAATATGCTGAAAAAAGACTCCACAATAAAATGGATGGTTGAGGCTAAGAAATCCTTTGAAGGCATTAAACTAGCCTTAACTAAAACACCAGTACTAATAAGTCCCAAGTTTGATAGAGATTTCATTTTATTTTCCTTTGCTTCAGAGCACACTATAGTTGCAATCCTATTACAGAAAAATGACCAGGGCTATGAACAACCCATTGCTTTCTTTAGCAAAGCCCTGAGAGATGCCCCCTTAAAAATACAATTCAATGGAAAAACAAGCCTTGGATTTGGTCAAAGCCATTAAAGATTTTAGGGTATACATCCTATATTCTCACATAGTAACCTATGTTCCTAATTCAGTAGTAAAAGACATCCTAACTCAGGATGGTCCAGATGGAAAGAGAGGGAGGTGGATTGCTACTATCTTAGAATATGATATAGAGATTAAACCAACGAAGTTAATCAAGGGCCAAGGTTTAGCCAAGATAATGCCTAAATCGAACTATCAGGCCTTGGATTTTAACTTTATTGCAGAAATAGATAATGAAGAGGAGATGGCGACTCCATTAATCAACCAGGCCTTTCTTGAATCACCATGGTATGTTGATATTTGTTATATTTTACTAAATTTACAAGCTCCTCCTGAATTATCTAGGACTAAAAGCAGGTTTTTAAAGATGAAATCCTTAAGGTTTTGTATACTAGACAATGTTTTGTTTTGGAGAGACCATGAAGGTATTCTTCTCAATTGCTTATTAAAAGAAGAAGATGACAAAGTTTTACAAGAGTTTCATGCATGTGATTATGGAGGACACCTTTACTAGAAGATTACTGCAGGTAAAATCCTTAGAGCTGGTTTCTACTTGCCTACCTTGTTTGCTGATGTCAAGAAATATGTGACCTCCTGTCACAAATGTAAAATTTTTGAGGGAAAGAAAAAGCTCTTACCATTACCACTCAAGCCAATCTCTGCTGAAATACCTTTTCAACAATGGGGTCTAGACTTCATTGGTGAAATTCAGCCACCCTCCTCTGCCCAACACAAATGGATCCTTACTGCCACTGACTACTTTAAAAAATGGATAGAGGCCATACCTTCAAGGCAAGCCACAAATACTGTTATCATAACCTTCCTTGAAACCAATATTCTATATAGATTTGGATGTCCAACTAAGCTCATCACTGATAATGCAACCTTTAAATCCAAAAGAATGGTAAAATTCTGCAATAAAGACCATATCACCCTTGGCCATTCCACATCATATTACCCACATGGTAATGGACTAGCTGAATCCTCAAACAAAAGCCTAGTAAATATCATCAAGAAGTTACTAGAAGACAATAAGAAAACTTGGAATAGAAAGCTAGTCAATGCCTTATGGGCAAATAGTTTGACTACAAAGAAATCAATTGGTACTTCTCCCTATCAACTAGTTTATGGAATGGAAGCTGTCTTTCCATCCTCTTTGGGAGTGCCAGTAATGAAGATACTAAAATAAATACTAGTTGAACCAAATAGTATCCAAAGAAGAATCAATCAAACTATACATCTACAACAAACAAGAGAAGAGGTTTATGTCAAGTCCCAAGTTGTGCAAGAAAAGATAAAGAAATTTTTTGATAAGAGAACCAAGGCTAATGACTTTTACATTTGTGACAAAGTGCTAAAGTGGGGATCAAGAAGGGAAGATAAAGGAAAACATGGGAAATTTGATTTCCTACGGAAAGGTCCCTATGTCATTTATGCTTATAGAGGAAGTAATGCTTTCTTCTTAAGAGAAATTGATGGTACAGATGTAGAAGGTGGGCCAGTGAATGGTCGAATGCTGAAACACTACTTTGAACCTAATTACTAACTTTCATTTGTGTATATTCTATTTTCAAAAGTCTAGTTTGGATTGGATAATTATGTTTGAGGTTGAAGCCCGAAGAGAATGCCGTAAGCTTCAAAAGATTCACTATCATAAGTATCAATAATGCAGATTCATAGAAGGACACTTTGCAAGGCAACATCAACAAAAATTAAAAGGCTATTGATCTATAAAGTTCTTGACATTTCACAAGGAAATGACATCTCCAAGTGGAGCCACTGTTAGGTTCCTATACCAATAGGAGTCATAATTTTGAATGACTAAGGTTAAGCCTTGTAATATTGTACATGCCCTTGCTTTCTGCAAATGCTTTCCATATTATAAAAATTAAAAAATGTCAAGAGGGTATGTCCTAAAAGATAAACCAAAGGAGAAAATGAATAAGAGAAGGTAAAAAAAATGAAGATATATGAACCCCAAAAACAAAAAGACCATGAAAGTGTGCAAGTCGAAATGCCACTACTATTTACTTTTATGCATAGTAATGATTGTGAGCAACTTGTTACTTATTCCACAATCCATGGTAATCAAATAGTTTAATCTTGGTTATTCCATGATTTGAATTCCATATTATAGATTAGAGAATAAAATCTGACCAAACAATTTAATCTTGGCAGATCATAGTTAGATAGAGAAAATAAAAGGAGCTCATAAGCTTAATCTAAGCCCTTGGATGATATAAGGTTAGAATTAGATAGATTTACTTTCCAAAAGAAAAATAGATGAATAAGTGTTTGCTAGCCTAAATGCACCCTAATAAATGAAGAAAATATGCTAGAGGTAAGAAAAGGGTAAGTAGAAGAAAGGTTGCTGAACTACCAAAGTTACTTGGAACAAAGAACATATGTCATGCTTAGATACTTCTTTTAACATGTATGGTCAACTATGGAGGCAAAGACAAAGTTTTATAAGTTCATATGATTAACTCCCCCTCATTCACTTTCCCATTTACTTACTAATTTCCTATCTACAATATGTTCTAAGTACTTTTAACCCTACTAGTCAAAGAGGCTTAGAGCATTTCTCTGTCTTTTGAAGGGACCAGACCCTTGGCTTAATGACTTATGGATGCAAATATTACAATCCGCTTCATAAACACATTCCCCCTTCATAAAATAATTTTCCCTTCATTACCCTAAGAAAACCCCTTTTCCTAAGGTTAAACTCCATTTACATAGGAAAAATAATAAAACCCCCATACAAATCCCTTTCCTAAGGTCTAAACCCAATTTACCTAAGGAAAGTAATACCCCCGCATGTAAAACCCTTTTGCACAGAAAACCCACTAAAAGCTCTTTTTCCTAAGTTTAAAGCCTAAAGCGCAATTGAATGCCTTTGCCCTTTTGACCTAGAAAAAACCCCCGCCATCACACTTTCATATTAATTAACTAAATCTATTATATAAATCTCGATATTAACTCTTTCCTGTATTAAATTTCATCCCTAACTAAATACCCCTGATCCTTAGTTTTGAATAAAAACTATATAAACTACCCCTTATCCCACCATAACCCTACTTGGTCTACCTAACCCCAGTAAGGCTAAAGTTAATCTTGCATCAGCCCTCACCCGACTACCATTAGATCGCAATCCTGTAGATCTAATAGCCTACATCAATATTGGCTGAACCTGATCACCTGCCTTTACCTGCCCGATAAGGTGGTTTTCCACCGACCGCCAATGGCTGCGTGTCGTGCTATAAGGCTCATTGGGTGACCCCTCTCTACAATCACCCATACCTAAAGTGGTGTGACGACCATCTCAATACCGCTTCCCCTCCATTCCGATAAACTGCTTAACCTCCGTTAAAAGGAACTTCGTGCCATTTTTTGAAAATTCGCCCGTTGAACCCTAAGAACTCGTGTTTTCTCACCATTTTTCCCGTTTTACAATATAAGCCTATGAAACCCTCCAACGCCTCTGTGATGCGATTTCACTTCCATTTATACCTAAAGAATTTCCCCAAGGCGTTTTCCAAGCATTCTCGTGCCAGAAAGCCACCAATCGCCCTCCATGCAGACTAAAGGTTTCTCAATTATTATTGATTTTTTTTCAGGTTATCTGACTAAGATCAGAGATTGGAGAAACAATTCTGATACTAGTCAAAGAACCTGTTTACTCCAAGACTCGACCAAGAAACCTGTTAAAAGACCAAATTCAAAAGAAAAGACCAATACACGAAGAGAAAAAATGAAGACTAATAGACATAGAGCCAAGAAGAAGACAAAGACAAAGCAGTGATAGTTTAGAACAGAGCAACCAGACCAGAGATGCAGATGAATAAAGCACACTGAAACTTGACCAAAACCCACTTTCGATTTCTTATACACATATACAAAACATAAAAATTTACTGGTGAAACACACAGTAAAAGGTCAATTATAACAGTGAAAGGAAGAAACACAGAAAGGATAAAGACATGTCATCAAAGTGAAAGAGTATCAATGACAGAGAGTATTAGATGAAAGACACAAGTTACTAAAGCCTCCAACGAGATGATTCAACAACAAAGAGCATAAAGGGCTAGAAATAAGCCATAAAAGCTAGCAACACCACAATAAAAGGGACAACATGAAATCAATTCATTAGCTGCTTCTATCTTCCCGCGAGAGGATATTTTCTATTTCCTAGATTAAATCTCAAATCAATTTGAGATATTTGTGATAACACCTTTGTATAAATACTTCACAAATTGAAGTATGTAGGGTGGATTCTTAGACATTTCTTTAGACTGCTTGATTGAAAGACTGTAAAAGCTATTGGAGCATTGACTGACCCAACAAGCTAGATTAGTGAATAAAGACAAGATATTTCAAAGGATTCATGTGAAGAGTGAAGTGTAGACAAGTATTTTCTATCGTTGATGTTCTCTTTAAGTTTTCATAATATTGATCTAAATATAGATGCCATAACTGGAAGTATTATATCAAAATTTCTTTAATTACACACTACTATAACAGTTAGGCAAATCTATGTTTTCTACAAATAATCTAAGTTAAGAAATTCTTAATTGCTCCTTAGTTTAGGTTGTTTCTTTTAATCTATAGCAAAGGATTCTTAATTTCCCTTTGTTTCTGATTAACCCCCCTATTCTCCATTTCAATCCCGGTTTATGAATTCTTAATTTCTCTCTCACCCTAGTTAAAACCTTTTCCATCCCTCTAGCCTAAAGTCCTGCATTCTACTCTGCTATCTTGCCCTTTGAACATTCCCTTTAGTGAGTTGATCTAGTTCTGCTGCCTTTCTTTTGACTCCATATGCCCAATGGTCTAGAGACATCATTCTATCCATCTGTTTAAAGATCCCCACCACACAATCTTTCAATACAAATCAAAAACCCCCTGAAACTTTCAGAACTAGCCTAATATCCCAACAAAACAAAGCTAAATCATATAGAGAGAGCCCTCTCTGGACTTAGGTTGGTTAGAGCCTAAGCCTAAAAGTTGGTTTGTGGTTACCTCGATCATTTTATTTCTTCTTATAACTTCAAGAGAAAATTCTAAGTGATAAAAGATGGGATGAATCACTTTTTACTAAACATATCCTTACATCCATATCCTATAGAGCTCTCTTGAGAGATAATAATAAGATTCCAAGCATTGTATAGTTTTTTGTTTTGTTTGTTTGTTTGTTTGTTTGTTCTTTTTTTTATGGAACAAGTGGAAAGAGGTGTTATTTGGTATTATGGAACTTTCCATATTTTTTATGATTTAATAATAGCTTGATTCTTGCTAACTTGTCCCTAAAAGTATGAATGATAGAGATGCAAATGACGCAATTCCCCTAGACATTAGATATTTTGAGATGCACTATCTATCACCTGAGCAAGGAGACACTTGGTTCCTCCCCTAGCCACACAATTTCTCAGTGGTACCATATATTCATGTCCAATAATGCATTAGGTTTATTTGTGCGTTTAAGGAGAGGAGATAAAGTAGGCACAATTAGCCACCCTGTCATATACAAGTAGAGGATAAGTTTCTAAATGTTGTTCCTACTATTTTGGAGAATGTTAAACCCGTTGAGTCTAATAATGATGATTGAGACCTAATTTTCATTTAGATGTAGCCTCTTAACATTGGATGTGGACCAGTCTCTAATAATTAGATGATCCATTCTTTGATGGTGTTCTCCTACTCACTAAGCCATGATGTTCATGTGTCGTTTTTAAGGATAAATTATGTATTTATGCCTATTCATGTCATGGATTATATGTTAAGGTATTTAATATCTTTGCCTTTTCCTACAATGAACAAGAATCTTTATTTTGAACTTTTCCCTTACTTTTGATGTCATAGTTTTCCATCTTTTATGTAGAAAACATTGTCCATATTTATACCTTGCTAAAATAATAAAGATATAATTGGATTTCATTTTCACACTCAATCAAGCAACGATAGACTAATGGAACTTTTCATGTTTTTGATAATTTAATAATAGCTTGATTCTTTCTAACTTGTCCTTACATGTATGATGATAGAGATGCAAATGACACACTTCCCCTAGATATGAGAGATTTTGAGATGCACTATCTATTACCCAAGTAAGGAAAAACTTGGTTCCTCCCCTAGCCACACAATTTCTCAATGGTCCCATAGATTCATGTCCAATAATACATTAGGGTTATTTGTTCATTCAAGGAGAGAGGAGAAAGTAGGCACAATTAGCCACCCCATCATATACAACTAGAGGATAAGTTTCTAAATTTTGTTCCTACCCATTGAGACTAAAAGTGATGATTGAGACTTGATTTTCATTGAGATGTAACCTCTTAACATTAGAGATGAACCAGTCTCTAAAAATGAGATGATCCATTCCTTGATAGCATTATCCTGCTCAAAGCTAAGATGTTTATGTGTCATTTTTAGGGATAAGTGATGTATTTATTTCTATTTATGTCATGGATTATATGTTACGGTATTTAAGATCTTTGAATTTTCCTACAATGAACAAGAATCTTTATTTTGAACTTTTCCCTTACTTTTGATTTCATAGTTTCCGATCTTTAGTGTAGAAAACAATGTCCATATTTGTACATTGCTAATATAATAAAAATATAATTGAATTTCATTTTCACGCTCAATCAAGCAGAGTTTGACTAATATAATTTCGTCGTTATTACTCTTTTGAGAAATTAACTTTAGCCTTTTATTTTAAGTTTGATAAAGGGTCCACATTATAAAAAGTTTTGAGAAGGGATAAACATCATGCACCCAGAAATAAATTAATAATGATATACAGTACATAAATCTAATGGAATATATCTCAACTTATATAGCATTTATTACTTTATGGTTGGATGCACATTGATAATTGTGGTGAATTATATACATCCTCCCTGTAAACACTAGACTGACTTAATAATTTAGAAACCCTAGTGTCATAAATGGAAGCAACTGTGAGTACTCAATATTTTTTTCTAATTTTGTCCCCTTGTCAAGTTTACTTTTGGATGGGATGAATCCCTTTTTACTAAACATATCCTTACATACATATTGTAGAGAGATCTCTTGAGAGATAATACTAAGATTCTAGTGATTGTATAATTTTGGATTAATGTTAATTGATTCATGTATATATTTTTATTTCTCTTTTTATGAAACAAGTGGAATGAGGTGTTATTTGATATTATGGAACTCTTAATATTTTTGATGATTTAATAATAGCTTGATTCTTGCTAACTTTTCCCTATATGTATGAATTATAGAGATGCAAATTATACACTTCCCCTAGAGATTAGAGATTTTGAGATGCACTATCTATCACCTGAGCAAGGAGACACTTGGTTCCTCCCCTAGCCACACAATTTCTCAATGGTCCCATAGATTCAAGTCCAATAAGAAATTATCATTATTTGTGCATTTAAGGAGAGGAAAGAAAGTAGGCACAATTATCCACCCATTCATATACATCTAGAGGATAAGTTTCTAAATTTTGTTCCTACTATTTTGGAGAATGTTAAACCCATTTAGTCTAATAATGATGATTCAGGCCTAATTGTCATTGAGATGTAGCCTCTTAACATTGGATATGGACCAATCTCTAGTAATGAGATGAACCATTCCTTGATGGTGTCCTGTTTATGTGTAAATTTTAAGGATAAGTGATGTATTTATGCCTATTCATGTCATGGATTATATGTTAAGGTATGTAATATCTTTAACTTTTCCTACAATGAAAAATAATATTTATTTTGAACTTTTCCCTTACTTTTGATGCCATAGTTTTACATCTTTTATGTAAAAAACATTGTCCATATTTATACCTTGCTGATATAATAAAAATATAATTGGATTTCATTTTCACTCTCAATCAAACAAAGATAGGCTAATAGAATTTTGTCATTATTACTCTTTCAAGAAATGAACTTTACCATTCTATTTTATGTTTGAATAAAGGGTCTACATTATAGAAATTTTCGGGAAGGGATAACCATCATGCACCCAAAAATAATTTAATAATGACATATAGTACATAAATCTAATGGAATATATCTAAACCTATATAACATTTATTACTTTATGGTTGGATACACATTGATAATTGTGGTGACCAATATACACCCTCCCTGTAAACACTAGTCTAACTTAGTAATTTAGAAACCTTAGTGTCATAAATTGGAACAACTGTGAGAACTAAATATTGTTTTATAATTTTGTCCCCTTGACAAGATTACTTCTACATGTAATGAATCCATTTTTACTAAACATATCCTTACATCCATATCCTAGAGGGCTCTCTTGAGAGATAATATTAATATTCCAAGGACTGTATAATTTTGGATCAATTTTAATTTATTAATGTCATAACCTTAGTGCCATAAATTAGAAGAACTGTGAGTACTCAATATTGTTTTCTAATTTTGTCCCTTTTTCAAGTTTACTTCTAGATGGGATGAATCCATTTTTACTAAACATATCCTTACATTCATATCCTAGAGAGCTCTCTTGAGAGATAATATTAAGATTCCAAGAATCGTATAATTTTGGATCAATGCTAATTTATTCATGTATATCTTTTTTTTTTTTTTTTAATGCAATAAGTGGAATGAGGTGTTATTTGATATTATGGATCTTTCCATATTTTTGATGATTTAATAATAAACCGATTCTTGCTAACTTGTCCCTACATGTATGAATGATAGAGATGCAAATGACACACTTCCCCTAGAGATTAGATATTTTGAGATGCAATATCTATCACGTGAGCAAGGAGACACTTGGTTCCTCCCCTAACCACACAATTTCTCAATGGTCACATAGATTCATGTCCAATAATGCATTGAGGTTATTTGTCACATAGATTCATGGTCCAATAATGCACAATTAGCCACCCCATCATATACAACTAGAGAATAAGTTTCTAAATTTTGTCCCTACTATTTTGGAGAATGTAAAACCCATTGAGTCTAGTAATAATGATTGAGACCTAATTTTCATTGAGATGTAGCCTCTTAAAATTGGATATGGACAATTCTCTATTAATAAGATGATCCATTCCTTGATGGTGTTCTCCTACTCACTAGGCCATGATGTTTATGTGTCATTTTTAAGAATAAGTGATGTATTTATGCCTATTCATGTCATGGATTATATGCTAACGTATTTAGTATCTTTGACTTTTCCTACAATGAACAAGAATCTTTGTTATGAACTTTTCTCTTACTTTTGATGTCACAGTTTTCCATCTTTTATGTAAAAAAACAATGTCCATATTTATACCTTGCTAATATAATAAAAATATATTTGGATTTCATTTTCACGCTCAATCAAACAAAGATAGACTAATAGAATTTTGTCATTATTACTCTTTCGAGAAATGAACTTTACCATTTTATTTTAGGTTTGAATAAAGGGTCCACATTATAAAAAGTTTCGGGAAGGGATAAACATCATGCCCCATAAAAAATTAATAATGATATATGGTACATAAATCTAATGGAATATATCTCAACCTATATAACACCTATTACTTTGTGGTTTGATTCACATTGATAATTGTGGTGAACAATATACACCCTCCCCGTAAACAATATACTGACTTAGTAATTTAGAAATCTTAGTGTCATAGATTGGAACCGCTGTGAGTACTCAATAATTTTTTCTAATTTTGTCCCCTTGTCAAGTTTACTTCTAGATGGGATGAATCCCTTTTCAATAAACATATCCTTACATCCATATCCTAGAGAGCTCTCTTGAGAATAATATGAAGATTCCAAGAATTGTATAGTTTTAGATTAATGTTAATTTATTAATGTATATGTTTTTCTTTCTTTTATATGGAATAAGTGGAATGAGGTGTTATTTGATAATATGGAACTTTTCATATTTTTTATGATTTAATAATAACTTGATTCTTGCTAGCTTGTCCCTACAATTATGTATGATAGAGATGCAAATGACACACTTCCCTTAGAGATTAGCGATTTTGAGATGCACTATCTATCATGTGAACAAGGAGACACTTGGTTCCTCCCACAACCACATAATTTCTCAATGGTCCCATAGATTCATGTCCAACAATGCATTAGGTTTATTTGTGCATTTAAGGAGATGAGAGAAGTGGGCACAATTATCTACCCCATCATATACATGTTAGCTTTGTTGCCGTTTGGCCCAAAAATGGATCCAAAATACTCCCAAAGTCTCCAAATTTTGCTTAAAATCATGCAAAGGGATCCAAAAATGCTCTTGGAATCTTCAAAAGTGCTTAAGATCATCCCAAGATCAAAACAAGAAAGGGAGGAGAGCCCTTGGAAGGGCAAAAATGCACTATCAGGAGGCTAAAACACTTCAAAATCAGTCAAAAACCCTTATCGTAAGCTTAAAACCCAAGAATGCACAGCCGCTGTTAGATCTGGACGATCAATGGCCCAGATCTAAGCATCAAATCACAAATCGATGGTCCCAAGCAATGGAAATTGGAGATGGACATTGCTGATCAACGATCGCCAATGATCGCTATTGGCGGGTCGCATCGGCGGAAGTATCGATGGAGGTATTAGTGGAGTATTTGCGCAGGTTGTGTGGAATCAACGATAGCGATCGTCGATTCAACATGGACCGTCGATCACACGCACAGATTGATGGCCCACGTCTCTTTGGCGGATCGCTGTCGGCAGAAACCATGGGGTGGGGCCTTTGCATATATGTGCGCCGATTGCATGAGACCCAGACCCGATGGGTTTCAGAACCAAAATGTATAATCTTTCAAGTCCGTGCCAAAGCCATTTTTAAATGAATTTTAGTGTATTTCATTATATAACAAAATGCAACGGGAAATAGGGAAGCACCGATTGCGATGAATAAAATTTGAGGTCCACAGAAGGCCCATTTTCAATGTTTTTTTGCAGTTTTAATGTATTTTCGTTGTTCAATGAAATATAAAGGGAGTGGGCCGAATGCGACTTGAGATAAC
>APFE031538982.1:0-25686 GCA_000404065.3 Pinus taeda | reverse complement strand
AATTAGTCATATAGAAATCATTTATGCATGAACAAAATCTCACTAGCCCCATTTACATTAAGATATTACTTGTACAGAAATGATAGAGAATTTAAATATATTATTGATTATAATTTTCTAAAATTATTAATCATATAAATAAATATAGAATATATTATTTCTTAAATCGATTTTGAACTAAAATATATATTTATATGGTAAATATAAGGAATACTATAAATAGGAAAGTGTTAGATTTAGGTATGATGTTGGATTGGAAACAACCTATGTTGAGATTTTTGTTAGATAATTTTTATGAATTTGAGTTTGTTAGATGTAACACTATATTTTAATATTCAATCAAAATCGAGGTTGTTCTGTAAATTGTCATGCTTAGGCTTTGAAGTCCAATTCTAGGCAATTCAGTATAAAATCGCATGGAGATGGTTGTTTCTAATAAAGTTGGCATGCAAATTGGGGAATCATATGTATTAAAGAAAATATATTTGATATGGTTGTATTCTTGTTTTTCCAATGTACCGAAAAGACAAATGTTATCTTTGAGACGTTATTTGAAAATAGACTTTAAGTAAGCCCCATGTTTCTCCCACTTGTCCAAATTGGGGAAATCATATGTATTAAAGAAAATATATTTGATATGGTTGTATTCTCGTTTTTCCAATGTACCGAAATGACAAATGTTATCTTTGAGATGTTATTTGAAAATAGACTTTAAGCAAGCCCCATGTTTCTTCCACTTGCGTTGCGATAACTTCAAACTATTACTTCTTGGGAAAGATAATGATCCCCATTATTCACTTACTTTTCACTATGATTGGTCATTCAGTTACAAATTAAAACTCATAAGGGTTCCTAGGATGGGTTTTAGCACACACTAGAATTGAAAATTTATCTATCTAGGATTAGAGCTTTGAGCATGAGAATTCACCTTGGATGTGAGTGTGAAATTCATAGTTGTGATGTTTAGTTTGTCTTCAATTTACTTGAACAGAGCCTAATCATATTCCTATGCTTCAAACAATTCTATGAAATCTGAGATTCCTCTAAGATCTACATGGAAATTTTGTGACGATTTGATCTGCAACAATGAAGAAGAGTAGGGCTCACAATGTCAACTATAAAAGGATTAGGATTTAAGGAGGTTCTAAGATTGTTTCTATGACTAACACTAGGGTAGATTTGGTCATCGATCATAGCAAAAGGAGCTATGATTATAATCTACGAAAAATTGATTTCAACACCATAAGGGAGGTTACCAAATTTGCGTGTGGTGGTCAAAGAGTAAGCCAAAATTTTGGGTAGTTTTGTTTTAGCCTCATCAAAAAGCTCGAGAAACTATTTGCATCCATACATATAAAGAGAGAAATTGAAACCAGTGATCGATTCAAGGAGCCTGTCAAGCCAAAGGAAAGATTGTAATTTCACTCTTCGAGTAAGAAACAATTTGTGCATGATTAAATGTTATGTATATGTTTCTGGGTTTTTTTTAATAGATAAATAGTATTGTGGTATTTTGAATTTATTCCAAAGGAATGTGCTTATTTGAAAAACATTTGTATATGGATGAACGACACATATTTGGTCACGATAATGGTAATCTGCTTTTTTAAAATTCACCATTAAAGTGAACTTGTCACTCACGATATTTAATTCCTTAGAGGAAATTTGTTGATCAACTTAATTTGAAGTTCATTGCAACTACATCGTAACATGGTCAAAGCCTTATTTGTCTGAAGGATCATGAGAAGTGACAATGTTAAATTACCATTAAAATTCCTCAAAGAAGTCATGGTGTGGAGGCTTTTAGTTAGTCCATGAATAAACTAAAATGATTGTGAAGATCTAAACTAGAAGGCAAGAGCACTCTACAAGATATTGAGTTCAAAAATCAGAAAAGGAGGTAAAAGATTTCAAAATGCTAAGTATGAAATTGAACTATGACAGTAAAATATTGATGATGCTTTGCAAGAAATAGGAAAATTAGAAAGAAAAAATACACTTGAATAGATATGTGGGTGGTAGGTGTACTCATATGCTAGCTTGATAAGTGCAATAGGAGAAGCTGATTCTTTGATTGAGGGGCAAAGGGGGCATAAATAATCAATTCATGTCAATACAAAAATGAAACAAAAAAATTTCAATGATAAGAATAAGTGTAAACAATGATATGTTGGTAATTGTACACGTGGAATTCTTGTTGAAGCAATGAATATGGTAGTAGATGAGAACAAATGATGATAGATAATTGAAGACAATATTTTTGAGTGTTGTGGATGTGACCCATTCATTGTATTCATAGGCAATTCTATGGTGTCATGTTTGACTTATGTATTGGTCCTAGAGAATATTTGAGTATATACCTAGTATCTACATGGTTGGAATATGATATTGTACATGTACCTTAGTCAAATGATAGTGTAATCTTGATGAGTCAAAGTGTACATTGATACAATTCCTGGTAATATGGAATCTATTTTGTAGACGAAGTTTCATGGTAAGAAAATATCGCAGATGTATTGTATGGTTTTTCGTCATCCAAAACCCTTTGATGTGATGTTTGGGGTAATCAACAAACCACTTGAGGTGCGATGGGTGAGGATCGTCCACAAAAACCCGTAGGTGTAATGTTAGAGTGTGGTTATGGGTAAACCTCATAAAACCCATTGATGATGCACAATGATCTGAAAATGAGGCTCTTAGGCTTCTTGTCTAACTTACAAGAACCTCTCCCACTTCCAAAGCTTTACATTTTCCCAAGTCTTAATGATTAGCCAGTGTGGAACTAAGAAATGCTTGAAAATATAGGTGTATGCTTGTATTTGTTTTTAACTGTTGAGTGCTTATGTTGATGTGAAACACAAATAATAGTAAATAAAGCAGCAATTCAACAAACCCATAAGACAACAATATAATATGGAGTTCACCCTGATATCTTGGGCTATGTCTCCTTGAGCTCTAATCAACTTGATTAGGCTCTCTAGGATTATGGCTTCAATTCTTTTACAAGTGCTACACTTAACTCCGTTAGTTTACAGCTGAACCAATGGGCTTAGAATTCCATCTTACCCCTGGTTGTCCTTGTTCTGCAGATAAGTCTAGGCTTCTCTGGACTTGACTCCTTTTGTCAGTGCTCTGAGCTTCTTGAGCTTCTGGCTTCTCTGACTCCCTCAGAATTCTGCATTTGTCTCTAGAACTCCTTCTCCTATCTTCGACACACCTTAGATAACCAGCCACAGCTCGATCATTCGATCTCCTACTGTGTTGCAACTTCACTGCAACCTTGTGGCTCTTTAGAAGTCTATTAGAGCTCTCTGGCTCTGCGGCTCTGCCTCCAACCTCTGGTGGCTTTGCCTATTATAGTGATCTCGGCTCTTGTTTCTCTGCTTCTAGGTCTGCTTACTACTTCTTGAGTTTCTCTTGAGCTGCCTCTCTCTCCTCTCTGTTAGTTTGTGGCTTTAAAGCCAATCTGCTTCCTGACTATTCGTTTCCGCTTCTCGGCTTTCTGGTTCCTTGCTTCTGTCTTTTTGAATCCCTTCTTTCGGCGGTTACAATAACTACATAACTCCTTACAGGGAGGTGGCCACTCATTCCTTTAATGGATGAGAATGTCAGGTTCACCAGAAACACTCGATTGCTTGAAACAGCCGTTATTTCCATTTACTCCAAGAATGCCCACGAAACACGAATCTCTTCCAACTCATCGTCCATGTCAGACTTCAAAATCCTGCACAACCTACTTTATAACTTCTTCAAATCCAGTCATCTATAGGGTCGCATATCCGCCACTGATCTAGACCCTCCAGATCCTATAGTCATCACACATATTGGGCGGATAACTTGCTCGATGTTTACCTGTCTGATGTGAGTGGTTTTCTCTCTCTTCCACCGAACGAGTGTCACTCGATGTGTGGCATCAGGTGGGACTCGGTCTAAACCGCTTACCACTTGAAGCCCTTCTGATATCCTGCCGGTTTCTGTGGAATCCCACCTCGGACGAAACCGAAACACTTTTCGCTGCATTTCATGATTTTTTGGGTCCGGGCGCATGTGGCTCTCCTTCTTCGAGGGGTTTGCCCTGCGATATGCGATTAGCAACTTATTAGATTCCTTCCCTGTTGACTCAAACCATCGTTGACTTTTCTAATTCGCGATGGCGCGCGTTACCATGGTCCACCGTTCTCTACGCTTGATCGACAACCCTCGTTGATCCGCACTGAACGCAGTTAGAAACTATCATGAGGATTCCTCTAATGAGCTTGATCTTCACAAGATTTTTAATCTTTGGCATAAATTATAGAGAGTTCATGGAGACTTAGAGAGTTTCAGGATCCATTTTGGATCACACGAGGAGTTAAAGGTGTAGGTATGAAGACATGTAATGGAAGAATGGTTGAATGAACCATGTACATGAAGGACATCCTATTAGACTAGCTATTGTAGTGGATAGCCATCCTTACATTCTAGTGGATGGTTGCTCCTTTATATGGATTTCAACATTCTGGTATTGTTTATATCTTATAGATGTGATGAACTACTATCCTTCATGTCTACAACCATTACAAACGATAGGAATGGCTCCTCAGATAGACTCTACACTCCTCATGCTCCTTTTCGAGGGCCAACTAGAAGGTCTTGATTTTTAGCTACAGGTTGGAAGATGGATTGTCATGCTTGCTATAACCAATTAACCAGTAACGAATATGGCATACATGCTACAGGTAATCATATGATAACAATTTAACTTTTTTTTTGATGGATTAGATGCTCATTTAATTTATGGTGACTGCTAATACTTGCAAGTGCTGAGTAATGTAATATGTAGAAGTGTTGTTCATAGGGTTGTACAGAATAGCGAAAGAAACATGCTCTCTATTGCTTATCTATGGGGTCCCCGTTCAACAATAATCATAAGGCATGCACTAGGGCTGGTAGATTTAGAGCATCCACTATTGTACCAACCACTGACGCGGAATGAATGCTTGAAAGAAAAAACAAAGAATTTACATGGAACTCTTGAATTATTCAAATTAGATGATCATTTAGTTATGCTCTCGAATTGAGAGGCCGATAATCTTTGAAAGAAATTTGTACTTGCATCAAATCCTCTTTTCTGTGACAATATCAAGTGGTTGAATGGTTAAAAATTTACTCATAAACTATATTGTTGATAGGTCCTTGATGATACTTACTGCCCTCAGTCTTGTATTTACAAATGGTTGTTGGAAACGTCTAACTTCTGGAATTTATTTGATGTATTCACTACCCATCGTTCAAATTGTTTTATGGAATCTCTTCATTTTAATATTACAAATATTGTGGGTACTCTATTTGTCATAAGTATATTGTAATGTAATGACTAATGACAATTGCTTTATGGAGACTAATAAGATTTGTTCATGAATATCGGCTCAACCAAAATTATAATTTATAAATAATTATATTAGGACAATTTTTTTTTTGTTTTAATTTAAATTGTGTTCAGAGTTCAAAAGTGCTTTTGGAAATATAAAATTATTTTAAATATTAATCAATTTTAATATTATATATATATATATATATATATATATATATATATATAAATTACAAATAATAATTTATAGTATAATTTATAAAATTTAATTAACACTTAACAAATATATTATTAATAATAAAATATTCAACATAATTTTTTCCTCAAAATTAATTAAATTAAATCAATATAGTGGCAATATAGATATATATTAACAAAGGTTATGCCTCTATCTCTTATGTTTTATAAAAAAACTATTCTTATGTTTTATAACATAATCAAGGATGAAATGGAAATAGGAAAATTGCAAGGACACTGTTTTAAAAAGTTATAGCATTAAATAACAATACTAATAATAAAATAAGATTGTAAATATTTATTTACCACAATAAAATAAGATTGGATATTATTATTATTTAAATTTATACATTTAAGATTTTGATTAAGTTATGCATGAAACAAATGTTTGACTAATAACAAATCTTGTAACTCTCACATGTGAAAGTAGTTTGGATAGGCAGTTACCTATCCCTAACTAATTTCTGGAAGATTAATTCTCCAAGAAGAGATCAAGAGGATATTGGTACCTGAGATGAAGAAAGGAGAAGGAAAAGGAGATGTCTTCATGCTGATATGTCAAATGGGTCAAGGAGCTAAGTCTTGTTAAGATCAATTAGCTATTGAAAATAAGACAGTAGACTTCACGAAAGCATCTGTCATGTGAGCAAAAACGTAGGGGGATACTTTGGCTTGAAAGCAAGTCTCATGGTTGGGAGGAAATTTGTTAATTTATAGTTGAATCTCGTATAGGAGGACAACAGTGGAAATCTACAGAAGAAGATAAGTATCTAGAACTCTGATTTCTGCTTGAAAGTAGTAGAAGGGTTATTACAGTAGAAACCCTATCTAGAATTCTCATACATGAAATATATTGTCTAAATTAAAATTATGATATTTTATTAAGTCTAAATTAGAACTCCGACTTTTTGTTAAAAGCGATAGATGGGTTATTAGAGGAGAAATTTGATGTCAAACCCTATACATATTTTTCTTATAGCTACCCAGTAGTGGGTATGTAACCTCTTAATAAAAGAACACAAAGGAATAAAACTGTAAGAGAATCTGGAAAATTCAGTATGTATAATTCTTTAAGTAAAGGGAATAGACAAATAGGAAACCCCTTGAAAATAACGATGTTATTAGAAAACCTTTTGGAAAAAGCATTTCCAATTCTAGAAGGAATACAGTATGAACACAAACATTCTAGCTAGGAATATTACCCTAGTAGGGTTTCAACCCTTTATATACCCTTTAGTTATAAGAGAAAATAAACAGAGCTAACCGACTAATTTGGCGGCTAATATAACTTAAATATTACATTTGAATAAGAAACCCGAAATAAACCCATTTTTAGAGATAAT
This sequence comes from Pinus taeda, assembly GCA_000404065.3. Classification (NCBI taxonomy): domain Eukaryota; kingdom Viridiplantae; phylum Streptophyta; class Pinopsida; order Pinales; family Pinaceae; genus Pinus; species Pinus taeda. The sequence continues at coordinate 18,756 of APFE031538982.1, read as the reverse complement.
AAAAAAGGAAAGGATTCATTACAAATTACCACGCGGAACCTATTATAGGGAAATGAAACATAATACAGCTATGCATGAAAGGAGACCAATAGGTCCAAGACGTAGTAATTAATAGGGGAAAACACATAAATACAAATCTTGCTAAGGCATGATCGATCTCAAGTACGTAGTAGAGGAATTAGAGTATTGATAACCAAACATAGTATAAACCTGTATATGTACCAGAACCTTTTATATTGAATAAATGAATAATGCTCTTTTAATGAGAGAAGGATGAGATAATTCAAATAAAAGCCTATTAAACACCTTGCCAAATCATAGACCAGTATCGAGAAAAATAGTTGCACAAATAGATTATAATCAAACAGACAAGAGGCAGAGGTTCGGCAAATAAAGTTCCAACTAAAACATGAAAGCCGAACTTAAAAATTAAGCCGTCCACAACTGCCTTGAGTTAAATTACAACTTGAATGCTTGGGAAAACTAAAAAACCATTTGGGGTTTGCTTTACCATAACTAATTTAAGACAAAAACAGGACAGCTCAGAAGCAGCACCGAGAAATGATTATGTTTTGGACATTTATGCTCTGGTCTCAGATCTAGTAAACAGTCTAAGGACTTAACATTAAAACTGACAATTAAGCCATTAAAACCCTTAGGGACATCAAACCTTGCATATCAAGAAATACCTGGAACTATCCTTCAATTTACCCGAAATAGAATAGGTGTAGAGGTTGCAAATCCGCAGTCCAGCTCAGTGAGGTAGGGTCTCAACTTGGAGGGAACCATATGCTGCTGGAAACCCTCAGAAAAACTAGGCATATAGAATTAAATGTTAAATACAAGAAGAAACTTTCAAATATCTATTGCAGGAAGAGAAAATATCAAAGAACGGAAACACCTCTCTTTACCTTGTTAGGCTTATCACAAAGGAAAGACTAAAGCTATCTCGACGCACTGTTCACCCAAAAAGAAGTCACGGAGGAAATACAATTGAATAAGGGAAGTATGATCAACTGCTTGGAGTAGTGAAAGGAAACCGGAGATAAAACCCGTAGCCAATAACCGAAACAGGGTAGCTCTGCCAAACAAAGAAAGAAATGCCAAAGTTTCCTGAGGATGCCATGACCAAAGGAATGAAGGCAAGCCTATTCAGTCGTTTGATGGAGTGGAGCTATAGCAGACCGTAGATGGGGTGAGCATACCAATGAAGTGATGGATAGGTGTAATACATCAGAGTATTAAATGATTAAACTAAAACCATGTGAAATATGTATGCCAATAATACCGCCAATCAATACATAAATAATAAATCATAATTGCACAGATTATGTTATGTGTCAAGTAAATGTTACTTGGGGTCGAATAATGACACATTACCTTATATATTTAATTCATCAAGATTCTATTATGGTGATATTCCAGTACTGTGGTAATTACTATATATATATCTCTAATATATATATATATATAATATATTTAATATATATTATATATATTCTATAATATTATTAGAGTTGTGACATATAATCGATTGAGGGTGGGCTTCGTTAGCAAGGTCACCTAAGACCAAATCTCATGAAGGTTGTTGCACCCGTGCTAGGGGGGAGGAGACATGCTAAAATCTAGTTAGCTTAGGGTTGGTGTGACCTAGGTCAGGTGCGATCCCTAGGTGACTTTGACAGCTTACATCTTAGATGCCCTAAGTCAAGCCACGAGTCAAGCCTGGAGGAACACAAACAACTTGACAAACTATCACATTTTTATCATGGATAGCCAATCCCTCATCCGCTCAAAAATAACAAAATTCGTACTCAGCTTGACAAATTAAATAAAAAATATTTCAGCCTACACCTCAGCTTATCAAGCCATATCGATTCAAATCTCTGGTTCAGAATCGAAGGATGCTCAGATCTGAAAGCCCTTAAAACTGAAGAAGCTAAATGCTTAAAGAACACACTGAAATTTGAGAAACTTAGTAAGTTTTCCGACCCTACACACAGGGATCTAACAACCTCTGAAAACCGTCCTTCATCTTCCAGGATAAACTCAGCTTAGATCTCCTTCTTAAACTCTCTTATTTCAAGCCCCACTCATGTTAGCTCCTCCAGCCAACCCTCACCCTCTAGCGAACCCACACCCAATGTAATAGATAGTGCAAACACAGTCATTCAAACATAAGATGAACAACCACAAATGGAAAACAATTCATGGCTGGAAAATTCTATAGTCTGCTATAACACTGGGACATTAGATGACATCACATGAGTTAGTGGACATCGGAACAATCCCAGGATGGAACTTATGCTCCAACGTTAGCCGTAGTCAATCCATAGGTCAAAGAGAAAGTATTATGAGCTGTTAGACCCAGCAATACGAACTCTCCAAGCTCTGAATCTAAAGATATTTCTGGAACCTATAATAAAACACTAAAAAATGCAGCAAATGAAACTGAAGTTGAAATTTCCATATATGGAAGTTGCACATGTACGGTATATGCACATATATAAAAGACGTACATATATGGAAGATATTCACATATAATAAAGTTACGCATATACGGAAAATATGCGAATATCTCCCGTATATGCACAATTTCTGTATATGGAAATTGCACATATACGGTAGATGCACATATATAAAAGACGTGCATATACGGAGGATATAGACATATACGAAATTTACGCATATACGGAATATATGTTCATAAACGGAAGTTGCGCATATACGGTAGATGCACATATACAAAAGATGGACATATACGAAAAATGTGTGCATATATTGCGTATATGCACAATTTCTGTATATGGAATTTGCATATATACTGAAGATGCACATGCCTAAAAGACGTGCATATACGGAAGATATTCACATATAAGAAAGTTATGTATATACGGAAGATATGCACATATCTTCCATATATGCACAATTTCCATATTGCACAATTTCTGTATATGGAATTTGCGCATATACAAAATTTATGTGTAGACGGAAGATATGCACATATCTTCTGTATATGCACAATTTCCGTATATGGAATTTGTGCATATGCGATGAAGATACATAAACGACATGCCTATACGGAAGATATGCACATATAAGAAAGTTAGGGATATACCCAAGATATGCGCATATCTTCCGTATATGCGCAATTTCTGTGAATGAAAATTGCGCATATATGGAAATTGTGCATATACGGAAGATATGTGCATATCTTCTGTATATACATAACTTTCTTATATGTGCACATTTCCGTATACGTGCAATTTCTGTATATGGAAGTTGCGCATATATTATAGATTCACATATATAAAAGACATGCATATACGGAAGATATACACACATAAGAAAGTTACGCATATACGGAAGATATGTGCATATACGGAAGTTGCGCATATATAAAATATTCCAATATACAAAATTTATATATACTAAAGTTTCACATACATGGAGGTTATGTGTATATACGGAAGTTGCACATATACTTGGAAGATATGTGCATATAGAAAAATTTCACATATACCAAAGATATGCGCATATCTTCCGTATATGCACAATTTTCGTATATGAAAAATTTCTATATATGGAAGTTGCACATGTATGGTAGATGCACATACATAAAATATGTACATATATGAAATATATGCATATATAAGAAAGTTACACATATATGGAAAATATGCACATATCTTCCGTATATGCACAATTTCCATATATGCGCAATTTTTTTATACGGAAGTTGTGCATATACAGTAGATGCACATATATAAAAGACATGCATACACGACAAATATGCACATATTAGAAATTTACGCATATACGGAAGATATGCGCATATACGGAAGTTTTTCATATACGGTAGATGCACATATATAAAAGATGCACATATACGAAAGATATGCGCATATATTGCGTATATGCATAATTTTCGTATATGCGCAATTCATGTATACGGAATTTGCGCATATATGAAATTTATGTATATACGAAAGAGATGCGCATATCTTTCGTATATGCACAATTTCCATTTATGTACAATTTTTGTATATGGAATTTTCGCATATACGATGCAGATACATAAACGATCTGCATATACGGAAGATATGCACATATAAGAAAGTTACAGATATACCGAAGATATGCGCATATCTTCCGTATATGCACAATTTTTGTATATGGAATTTGCGTATATACGCTGTAGATACATAAAATACGTGTATATACAGAAGATATGCACATATAAGAAAGTGAAAGATATATAGAAAATATGTGCATATCTTCTGTATATGAACAATTTCCATATATGCACAAAAAAGCAGTCTCTATATAGGCGCAACCTTTGTATATACACATCTTCTATATATACGCAACTTCCGTATCTACACAACCTATGTATATACACATCTTCTATATATGCGCATATATACAGTAGATGCACATACATAAAAGACGTGCATATACGGAATATATGCACATATAAGAAATTTATGTATATACGGAAAATATGCACATATTTTCCGTATATGCACAATTTCCATATGTTCGCAATTTCTGTATATGGAATTTGCGCATATATGAAATTTATGTATAGATGGAAGATATGCACATATCTTCCGTATATGTGCAATTTCTATATATGGAATTTGTGCATATATGGTGAAGATACATAAACGATGTGCATATACGGAAGATATGCACATACAAGAAAGTTAGGGATATACAGAAGAGTTGCGCATATCTTTCTTATATGCACAATTTCCTTATATGCGCAATTTCTGTATATGGAAATTGCGCATATACGGAAATTGTGCATATACGGAAAGGTGCATATCTTCCGTATATACATAACTTTTTTATATGTGCACAATTCCGTCTATGTGCAATTTCTGTATATGGAAGTTGTGCATACACTGTAGATTCACATATATAAAAGACATGCATATACGAAAGATATACACATATTAGAAAGTTACGCATATACAAAAGATGTACATATATAAAAGTTATATATACTAAAGTTTCACATACATGGAGGTTATGTGTATATACCGAAGTTGCACATATACTTGGAAGATATGTGCATATAGAAAAATTTCACATATACAAAATATATGCGCATATATTCAGTATATGCACAATTTCCGTATATGAAAAATTTCCATATATGGAAGTTGCACATGTACGGTAGATGCACATACATAAAATATGTACATATATGGAAGATATTCCTATATAAGAAAGTTACGCATATACGAAAGATATGCACATACCTTTCTATATGCACAATTTCCATATATGTACAACTTTTGTATACGGAAGTTGCGCATATATGGTAGATGCACATATATAAAAGACGTGCATACACGAAAGATATGCACATATAAAAAATTTACGCATATATGGAAGTTGCACATATACAAAAGATGCACATATACAAAGGATATGCGCATATATTACGTATATGCACAATTTCCATATATGCGCAATTTCTGTATATGGAATTTGCGCATATACAAAATTTATGTATATACGGAAGAGATGCACATATCTTTCATATATGCACAATTTCCATATATGCACAATTTTTGTATATAGAATTTGCGCATATACGATGCAAATACATAAACAACGTGCATATACAGTAGATATGCACATTTAAGAAAGCTACGGATATACCGAAGATATGCGCATATATTCCATATATGCACAATTTCCGTATATGCGCAATTTCTGTATATGGAATTTGTGCATATACGATGCAGATACATAAAATATGTGTAGATACGGAAGATATGCACATATCAGAAAGTAACAGATATATAGAAGATATGTGCATATCTTCCGTATATGCACAATTTCCATATATGCACAAAAATGCAGTCTCTATATAGGCGCAACCTCTATATATACACATCTTTTATATATACGCAACTTCCGTACCCAAAAGCGTTATTTGCCAATTTTAATAATATTTCAAGCCCACTAAGCTGAGTTTTACGAAGTTTTCCTTTGTTCAAATATGTTTGTAATATTAAATGAAAATCAACCCCCTAAATGCCACGACCTCTCCTATGCCGATACGATTGCGATTTGGTCTCGATTCATCTGTGATCCTTTTCTAAATTTAGAGCTCATGTAATCCTTGAATATCCAATATGGAGCTCTATCCTCCCTATTCGGTCTCCCCACCCCTGATCCCTACTACGTTCCTTTACTCCTCTGCTCTGTCTCCAATTTTCAAAATTTTCCCCTGTTCATTCTATAGCATAAATACAACAACAAGACATGGATGTGACAACAATTCAAAAAACGACGCAACAGGGAGGAAACAAAATACCTATGGCTAGCTCAAACTTTTCCAGAATAATATGCAAGGCTTTAATCTCTCAAATTTTCAATTCTCCAAAGGGAATATTATTGTCCACAAATTGCTGGTGCATCACCGAGAGATCAGTTTCAGTGATATTTTTCCTTTTATATGACCCTCTCACTTTGCCTCTTGAAGAAAATGGACCAAGCCTTCTATTGTGATAATAACAAGAATGGGGATAAGGAAGCGCCTTACCGCAAGCCTTGGATGGAGTGGAATTCCCTTGAGGGAGATCTGTTGAGAATAATAGAAAAGAAAGGGGTTATTATCATGGATCTAGTCCATCATATCTATTCTTAAGAAAATACAATGGTTGCTAGCATCTGAAAGAGGAATTGCCAATTTAAGTGATCATATGCTTTGTATAAGTCCAATTTCATCAACATCCCTGGCCTTTGTCGAGATTTCAAAGAGTGAGGTATTTCATGAGCTGAGATTATGCCATCAAGGATTTGTTGCCCCACTATAAAGTTTGTTTGGTTCGAACTAATTATGATGGATGGATCTACAAAGTGGTTGGTTCCAGATGGATCTACAAATTGAATGTAACAACCCTGGTGAAAATTCCATGTAATAAATGTTAAAAACAATAACCACAGATGAATGGGACACTTATTCCAAGCTGAATGTTGGGAAAGACATCCTATGGGTGTTCATTTCATTTTTGATGGCTAGGGAAATTGGCAAAGGAAGTAACATGAGGAAACAATGGTTCATGGCGATTCTCAGATAAGTAAGATAGCCCTACACTTAAATCTGTTGTTTACACCTGTAGGTTACATGTCGATGATATGTTTGATGAAATTCTTGTCATGGATAGTAGGGGTATGGTTAAGGCCTTGATCAACTATTTACTTTTGCATCATTGTTTCCCTGTACTTTACTTAATTATGAGCTTTCATTCCATTCTGGGCAGTGGCCTTGAAAAAGTGGCTCAAATCTCAAAGTCGCTGGCACATAATTGGTAAGTTTCATCCACAGTCGCTGGCATGCAGGCCTATGAGAGTGACTTTAGGTCTTTGGTCGCTCCCTTGCCCATAGCATGAGAGCGACTGAACCTTAAATTGTCAAGAACAACAGTGGGACCCCGGAACAAGTTGTCTTAGTGGTTGACTTGTCTCCCAAGGGTTCTTTTGATGGTGTTGGATGGCTATGTGTGATATTCCATCGATTCCACTTCCTTAAGGCCACCTATGAGATTGAATCTAATCATAGTAGCCTCTCATCTCATGTTTACCCTGAATGGCATGGTAACTTGGGTGGATGTGGGAGGAGAGAATATGATCTTCTAGAAAAGTGATTATAACCTTCTCCTCAACCCTGCAAGTCAGAACAACTTCCATCTATTTAGTGAAATAATTAGTGGCCATTAGAATATACTTGTGTTCACCACTTGAATTGCGATGTATTTCTCCAATGAAGTCTAATCCCCACTGCTGGAATGGAGCTTGAACTTTTATAGGCTTCAATTGTAGAGATTTCATTTTCTATTTTCCCACGAACATCTGACATTTTAAACAAGCCCTGAAAACAACAATATTGTCATTAAAAAGGGAACGCTAATAATATATAACTCTCAAAATCTTGTATGTCATGACCTTCCATGATTGTTGTCCGTTGCATACTCCACGATAAAGTTCTGAAATATTCTCATGCATTTGTTCTTTAATGACACAAGTTAGTGGGATGTCGACATGTTCTTTCCAGTGACCCAACAGAAGTGAAGCAAGATATCCATCTCCAATTAGACCTCTGATTCTCAAAAAATTCACACACCAATATATCTGAATGATAATCCCTGAAAAAATACAAGCAATCCCCACTGCCAGCACACTTATAATCAAAATCAGCTTTCTCTCCAAAAAATTTATTGAAGAATTAAACCAAGCATCGTTTCAATCTCTGGCCACCCATCCCCTTGCAGCTCCCAGATATTCAAGAATTTACACTTCTTGGGAGAACCCAATCCTCCCACAAGAGTAATCCGACATCTTCTCTTTATAAAGAAGGAGCACATGAGCTGCTGAGGCCTTGGCACCATGACCTCACTCCAAGTACCCTTCACTAAATCAAATGCAATGATATTATAAGGTCTAGTAGATGTGAGGAAATAGATAACTCCATTACAGTAGATTGTGTCATTGGGTGTCCACATAGCCAACCTCACAACATATTCACAGGGGACTTCTCTAATCCCATACCATGAATCAGCGCATGAATCATAAATTTCTATTGTGGGTTCATAGATGTTACCATTTTGCGAAGACCTGCCTACTATAATGACCTGAAAGCTTCCGTCACAGCCATATTTGTCAGTAGGGCCAAATTTGCTCTCAATTCCACATATGCATGAATTCAAACGAGGATTGTGCAATGCAGGCAACAACCTCCATTTCTTTGCTATTGGATTACAAATTTCAAGATGGTGTGATCAAGTCGAGCTCCCCTTGATAAGGAGCTGCCGACCAATTGCTGCCATAGGAAAACGAATGGACAGGGGAAGAAAACAAAGAGGAATTGAATACCATCTATTCACATTTGGATTATAAGCACAGCAACAGTCCCTGCAGTTGTATTTAGAGACTGCAAATAACCAGGGCATAGTAGTACATAGTCAACCTATATTTGAGTTGGGAAAATCGTTTGAAGATTATAGTGGGCACAACACGAGGACTTGCATATCTACATGAGGATTCCGATGTCCGCATTATGCACAGAGATATCAAATTTCCCAATATACTTTTAGATGACAAATTTTATGCTAAAATAGCAGATTTTGGATTGGCAAGATTCTTTCCAGAAGGCGAAACCCATGTTTCAACCTAAGTGGGAGGAACAATGTAAGTTGTGCCATTGGTCTATTGACTTATTAACATTATAATTTCAATGATTCGGAGAATACTTTCAATTAATTGATTCAGCAGCCACTGAGCCCTCATTCTCCTACCACTAAATACGTAAACCATCTAAACATGTACATAAATAGCGTTGAAAGGGACGAAATGGTTCAGAAAAAACTTTCAAAAACCCTTTCAATGACCTCTAGGAAAGCAAGCTCTTCATTGTCGCCATCGACAGTAGAAGGTTCAGAGGTTTTAATGAAAATTTCAATACCATTAATATTTAGAGTGCAGATGCCAAGAAAATACTTAATACAACCATGAACCAGGAAAATGGGCTACACGGGTACCTGTAAGGCTTAAAGATTCGAGGCAGAAAACTGATTTGTTCGACGCAAAAAACTGATTTAACCTGTACCTGCCATAAAAAAACCCATAACAAAACACTGGACTGAGATTAAAACGGTGGAAGAAAAATGAGAGAGAATGGGATCAGAAAACCCATTTTTGAGAGCACTAACCTAAAATTTGAACAGAAGAACTCTCAGCACCTGAGTGAACAATTTCTGAACAGGAAAATGGAGCTATAAACAGGGTATACTGAATAACCGAGGGCTAGGTCGTGCACAACAGAGTGCATAGCAGAAACAGAACGCATTATTGCAGCAGGTAGTGGAAGAGCCCAGAAACATTATTGCAGCAGGGCATGGAAGAGAACAGGAAGAGCAGAAAGTGGAAAGAGGAGGAACAGAAATGGTCGTGGAATAGAACAGGAAGAGCAGAAAGTTGAAGAGGAGAAACAGAAATGGAGTGGCATGACAGATGTCAACCATATGCCAGTTGAAGGTGCACGCCAGCTATCAATCATAGAAACAAAAGGTAGACGAAAAAGCTCACTCAAAGGAAGGCCTATCAGCGTAATTATTTTATTTTTATTTTTTTAATGTAATTTTCATTATGATATGTTTTTAAATTTAAAAATCATATTTTTGATGATCTATATTTATAGTGTGGGTAATCTTCTTTCCTCATGGCCCAGTTTTATTTCTGCATTAAAAGGACAATTTTATCCCTTAGGTTATAAGCAAAAAGCCTTGATGGATTGGCAATACTTAAGGCAAGGCAAACACTAAGATGTTCAAAGCTTTACCGAGGAGTTTAGAAAACAAGCACTTAATTTGGGCATTGCACTTGACTCACCTGAAGTAGTAACTAAGTATATTTTATCATTACATAGTTATATTAGACATTCATTATTATTGTTTGAACCAACCACTATTGACTTGGCCAGTGTAAAGGCCATTCATCTTGAGAATAGGGGAAAAAATGAAAGAGATGATCATTCCAAGAAACCACCTTTCCAACCTCCAAATGGCAAACCAAAAGTGAAAGGAAAGGGAAAGGAGAAGAGGACGACATCAACCAAGAATGATGAAGGAGAAAAGATTTATTGCGCTCACTGCAAAAAGGAAGGTCATGACGAAGATCATTGTTGGAAATTGTACCCGGAAAAGAGACCAAAGAAGTATGGAGGAGAAGGAAAGCAAAAGGCAGTGGCAACTGTGTAGCAAGACCTTGGATCTGATTCTAGAGATGAAGCATTGATCACGATAGCAGGAACAAAAGGTACTCTTACACCTCATGTTAATTCTAAATCACATGAAGGCACTAGTTCAGTAGATGAGTCTCTTCCTAATGAATGAAAGAGAATTGAGTCATTTCATATTAGAGTTGTCATAAATCATACAAAAGTGGAAACTCTATTTTATACTAGATCCCAAGCAAATTTAATTTCAAAGCCCTTGGTAAAGAAGCTAGGCTTAGAAACCAAATCACATCCAAAACCTTACCCGCTTGGATGGATACATGATAAAGCAAAATTGAATGTAACTAAGTAGTGAAAGGTTAAATTTGTGATCACTTCTAAGTTAGTGGATGAGGTAGAACTTGATGTGATACCATTGGATATCTGTGGCATGGTGTTAGGGAGTCCATATCTATATGATATAAATACCAAATAAAAAAAGATGGTGTAGAATATATTGTAAGGGATCATCAAACTAAAATCAATGCCAACCTTGTAAGTGCAGGACAAATGAAGAGGTTGGTGAATTCCAGTAAGGCTTGCATGCTTATGGTTGTAAGGGGGAAGGATGAATAATTATCCGATGCTTTCCATGGTTGTGATCATGTGCATAAAAAGGAATTATGTGAATTAGTTTCTAACTATGATGAGATGTTTCAGGAACCAATGGGATTACCTCCGAAGAGGGAAATCCAACATGAGACCCATTTGTAGCATGACACTCCTTTACCAAATATTGGCATGTATAGGATGTCGGATGTCGACTATTGATATGGAGGAGATCAAAAAACAGGTGCAGGAACTATTTAACTAAGCGGTCATCAGATCGAGCACTTCTCCGTGTGAATCACTGATTGTCTTAGTGCCAAAGAAAGATGGCACATGGATGATGTGCGTGGATTACCGAGCACCTTTACACACGCTGACAAGTGTAAAGAAAGTCTTTCAATGGGGAGGAGAGCAGTAGAATTCCTTCGAAACATTGAAAGAAAAGATCAGCACCGCACCGGTCTTGGCCTTACCAGATCTCCAACAGCGATTCGAGATCGAGATAGACGCTAGCGGATATGCCATGGGAGTTGTACTGATGCAACAAAAGAAGTCGATATGTTACCATTAGAGAAATTCGCTTAGGTTGTGATAAAATATCCCACTTATGACAAGGAGTTATATGCCTTAGTCCAGAGTGTGAAAAAGTGGAAACACTACCTGATCGGCAAGGAGACCATCATCCATACGGATCATTAGCCCTTGCAGTATCTTCAGCCATAAACCAAGTTGCAACAAGCTTGTCATTTCAGGTGCATGGGTTTTCTTCAGCAATTTCATCTGGTAATAAAGTATAAGAAGGGAAATAGTAATAAAGTGGTCGATATGCTATCTCACCCTCCTATTTATGCTTCTGTTATTTTGCATAATGCTTCGTTATCTTTTGAAAGTTATGCTAAACAATATGCTAACGATGATGACTTTAAGGAGATTTATGAAAAGCTAACCATGGTTCACAGGTGGAAAACTATCACTTGCAGGGAAAACTATTGTATCACCTTGGAAAATTGTGCATACCCATAGGGGAAAGGGTACATGTAATCTGGGAGGCCCACACCTCCCTTGTGTCTGGTCATTTTTGTGTTGAAAAAACTTTGTGTCGTGTACATAGATTTTTCTTTTGGCCTCATATGAAGAACATTATGACTCGCTATGTAAAGGGATGTGTGATGTGTTCTATTTCAAAGCCCTCTAATAGAAAACTCAGGCTCTAGACACCACTCCCTATTCCGAGTCGTCCATGGGAAAGCATGTGGATGGATTTTGTAGGAGGTTTGCTTTTGTCTAGGAAAGGTCATGACTATTTGTATGTCGTTGTTGACTGTTTTAGTAAGATGTGTATTTTAATGCCTTGTAAATAGTAGATCACTGCAGAGTAGACTACTTATCTCTTCTTCCAGCATGTTTGGGTCCATTTTGGGTTGCCCACATCGATTGTGTTAGATCAGGACTCTCGCTTTATCGAAGAGTTTTGGACTAGCTTGTGGAAGATTATGGAAACCAAGTTGAAAAGAAGCATGACGATGGACAGACAAAGGTTGTCAACCGCACCGTGGTACACTTGTTGCGAGGCTATTGTGGAAAACATCCTAAGTTGTGGGATGTTAGGTCCCTATAATACTAGTGATTCCCCCATTACTATTTTCATTATATCCCTTATTGTTATTGGTGTGCCCCTATTGTCCCCATATTATTATTATTGTGCCCCATGGAAGCCCACTATTGTTATTTTTGTGCCCTTATATTATTATTGTTAGGTTGACTTTGGTTATATTGTGACCCCTTAAAGGAGGCTTTGTCATTTGTATCATCCAAGAATTGTTCATTTCTATAATGTAAAGGAGGTTTCCCCCTTGAAGAGCTTGTTTCTAAGTCATTGATCTATCTTTTCTATCTTTTTCTAAGCTGGTTTCATAACATTTGGTATGAGAGATTTGGATTCTAGGGTTTCGCTGCTCCAAATAGGTCATCATGGAATTTTCGCTATAACTTTTTCGCTATGAGATATCAGAAGCTAAACAAGAAACCCATTTGAGAAGAAATCGGTCTGAACCTCGGATCCAAACTTCAGATCTTTTCTCGCTATATTTTTGGAGCTATGATCTGAGGAAGTTAGGGTTTTTGCAAGCTCCATAATTTCATCTCAAACATGTCATCGTGGAAGTTTCGCTATAATTTTTTTTCTACGAAGGTTCAGACTCTGAAATTAAAACCCATTTGAACTGAAATCTTAGTGAAGCTCTGGTCCAAATTTCAGACCTTGTCTCGCTATATTTTTGGAAATATAATTTAAGGAAGTTAGGGATTTTGCAGACTCCCAAATTATATTCTAAACAGGTGACCTTGGGAAAATCGTCATAACTTTCTCTTTAAGCATCAGACTGAAATTTCGTAAGAAGCTTCAGAAAGAGGACAGACTGTACGTTTTTGTATATTGTTTTTATGTTCGAAGGTCGAAACAGTAACACGTGGAAATTCGTACACGTTTTCTCTACTGAATAAGTATATAAGCAGGTCATCTTGGGAGGTGGGGAATAACTCTTTCTTGGAGCATCCAATTTCGATCAAATTGGTGGCATTAGAAAGAGGGCATAGAGTGATACTGAAAGTCGCAATTTTAGACCTTGGAGATTCAAATTATGGAGTTACAGTCGTTCAATATTGAGCTCCTACAAAGTGAAAAAAGGTGTGTAGTTTTTTTTAATTTTTGCATAAGTTTGGTTTGAAAAATTAGTTTGAAGGAATTCAAAGGGCATAGTGAAGAATTATTATCAGTGATTGATGCCCTGAAGAAAAAATGGAAACACCTAGTAAGCAACCTAAAATCTCTAGCATGATTCATGAAGAAGAGGAAGAAATGCAACATGATATATCAAAATTACGAGAACAAGTGCAACAAATTTCACTCACACAAAAAGTGACAGAAGCTAAGATGGATGGTTTCAAGAAAGACGTAGAAGCTAAGTTGTATGGCGTGGAAGCTAAGATGGATGGTTTAAAGAAAGGCATAGAAGCTAAGATGGATGGCGTGGAAGCTAAGATGTATGACTTAAAGAAATGCGTGAAAGCTAAGATGGAAGATTTGACAAAATTTCTACAAGAAATGCTTACTAATGGCGAAAAGGTAGTAAAGGTAACTCATGATGAGAACAAAATAAATGTTAATCATGATTTCATAGACTCTAATGTTGGATCGAAGAAACACCATGTTCCAAAGATCGATATGAGGAAGTTTGATGGCAAGGATCCCATAGCATGTATATTACAGATGGAGCATTTTTTCGATCTCCATAATGTCCAAAACACACAAAAGGTAGACATTGCAACTTTATATTTGGAACCAAATTAGTTTGTATGGTATCGATGGCTTTACTCTCGTAAACAAATTGTCACTTGGGCTATTTTTATGGATGAAATGATAGCGCATTATGAGGATACAAAAAGCAACACTTTTTTTAGCCAATTGATAAATCTCAAACAAAAGGGTTCAATGATGGAGCACATTGAGGACTTCCAAAAATTGAATATAAGGGTAAAAGATACTCCAGAGGAGCATATGATTGAAGTGTTCATAGGGACTTTAAATGATAACATCCAACATGAGGTTCGCCTTTGGGAACCTGATTCATTGGAGAAGGCATTTAGGTTGGCAAGAAAAATTGAAAGAATAATTATCAGATTGATCCAAGTAGATCTCCAGACACTAATGGCATGAAAAAGGCTTAAAATTCAAAGTGGTAGAAAGTCGATTACCTTGACATCGTCGCCCTGATTCCAATGGCACGAACGACACTCCAATGTGATTCTGCATGAAGAAGATAGAGGAAGTCAAAGTTTGGGGTTGACTTACCCATGTGACAGGCTTAAGGAGGGCGCAATTTGGCAAGAATCCAACATCGGAATCCGGCCAATTTTTTGGGTGAAATTGTGGGTCCGTTAATTTGTCTAATATCGCCTAAGGTTATGGAAAATTCCTAAGTGGGTGGTGGTTATTTATTTTTAAATAAAAAATATAAACAAATATGGGGCGGGCGACCATGACCTTGCCGCCCCTGGAACCACCATAACAAAAATGATATTAAATGGGGTGGGCAGCCATGACCCCGCCACCCCCGGGAGTCCACCAACAAAAAAAATACGCATATGGTGGGGGCGCGGGCTGTCAACCCCGTTGCCCCTCCACCTCACATTCAAATCGCCGGAGATTTGGGGGAGCGGGACACCGGGATCGGCGGACCCACCTCTGATTACACACTACACTCAAGTTATACAGAGGCAACGACGAAGGTTTAGGGGAGCGGGCCACCATACCAGCAGACCGGGGCGAGTATACAGATTTAATAATGATTCGTGTTACTATGCCAATGTGACCTGGTGTGATACTTTCAGAAACCTTAAAAGCATATTATTAATGTTTAATAAAGAGCTCAAAAACTTGATGAAGGAATGTCAAAAGTTGATTCAATGTAGTTTTTAATTTGCCCACCAATATATTTGGAGACCTTTGAAGCAACATTGCATTGCATGAGGCAATTGTCGAAACCTTAATAAGATTTTATTATTTTGGCTTTTCATTGAGTGTTCAACAACTCGTAAGAGAGGTGGGTGTCAAAGCTGTCCAAGAAAATAAGGTTTTTGTTGTTGTTGTATTTGTTGTTTTTTCTTGAAAACCCAATTTTTGGAATTGGTGATTCTTCTAGTAATAAAGCATCCATTTATTATAAGTTTAGTCTTTTATTTTTTAAGAGATTCACATACTATGCATTCAATCTTGTTAATATTAGTGTATATCCTATGATCCAATGCCAAAATATACTATGAAAAATATATATTTTATCTTTTAGATCTAATAGTATGTATTAAATTATGTAAATCACAACATAAATCGTCTTAATTAATCTACTTTTGAGTTCTTATTGATAACATTCAATAGTTTTATTATGTAGGCCATCATATATGTCCCATAAAGTCTCTTTTAGATCTCTCTAGTCATATCTCATATGTACAAATGCTATGGCATGCATAGGTCAAGAACATTTAATTTCCACTTCTGAATATTTTATTATAGAGTGTTCCATACAATTTCAAACCAAAATTCAAAATTTAATAAATCATGTGTTATATAATCATTTTGGTTTTTTATGATAAATATATGAAATTTTTAAACATAATTATTTTATTGAAATTTTTTTTTTTTAATTTATGATAAAGATACTGTTTTATATAACCATTTTGATTTTTTTTATGATAATTATAGATTTTTTAAACATAATTCTTATCAAATTTTTTATAATTTTTTTTTAATCAAAAATTAAATTTATTATTAAAATATCAATCATTAAGACAAAATTTTAAATCCAGGAAAATCCAAATTCCAACCGATATCTCCGGCCAATTTTGTACTTTAAATTTTGAATGTGTCATTCACCCACAACTTTATCGCCATCTTCTGTACTTTTGATAACCAGAAGCAAAAGAATCTCGACCCTCCATGTGCCTATCAACATCAGTTCAACTTTATTTGGAAGAGGGTTGGAATTTGAGAAGCATGGTACTAATTAAATTGGATTATGCGAGCTCGGCGCGCAGTATAGAATATGATGTACAACTTGACAGCTTCGTACGTTCAACTGTGAATGTGTCATTCATCACTATTAACCAGAAACTGTTTGACCGAAAATTAAATAGATGTCAGAGTGTCCGTGCCCTGAGGTCCGTAGCGGGTTTATAGGATTGGAAATAGGGGCGGCCGTCGCCGAGTGGGGCAACAACAACTTAAAAGGTGGATTTAGTGTTTAAAACCTGCATTTAGTGTTTAAAACATGCATTTAGTGTCACCGCCGGCCCAGTGGGGCAACAACAACTTAAAACGTGCATTTAGTGTCAACCAGCCGGCGAGTGGGGCCGTTGTCATTTGCATTGAAAAATGAATATATTTTATTAATGCAATTATTACCATGGGAGAATAAAACAAATGTGATTGTGGATATTTTTAACATTTTTTTAAATCATCGTGTCAGTTGCTCATCTTACGTGGATTGCGGATTCAGTAAATCTAATCTACGAGATTAATTTTTCATTCTGAAAAATCCGCAATCGACACATGTTCTCCACTGCGTTGCCAGTGGACACGAGAAACGAGATTGGGGAACTATGCTCCTACCCTAGCCCCGTTTTCTTTTTTAGCGCGTGAACACTAAACCTTGTTATGTATTTAAGGTGATGGCTTTTTCCTAGTGAAAAATGTGCAGAATTGTGCCTGTGTGTGATCGATACATAAAGGATACTTGGAAAACCATTTTTTGAGGAGAGTTGTGTAGAGGATAGAGTGGAAAGTTATAGTTGAAGAAATTCGAAGGAACCTACCTCACTATGGAACATAGAGGATAGGAGCCATGTGGACGCTGTGTAAAGAAAAAAGGAGATTAAAGTGCACGACTAGTTAGGTATAGTTCAAAGTTTAAACATTTTCATATCAAAATGACGGGTACAAGACTTTCCAAAACATTTATCGCTGCCTAGAAGAACTTCACATTTACTTGATGTGGGAATTATGAAAATCTTCGTTGGAAGCAAGTGCAATCTAATGAAGGCAAGATAGGTTCTTGTAGAGGACAAAGCTCGATGTGGTTGAGACATTTATAAAGACAACTAGAGTGGAGAATGGGCCATTTGAATTGTAGTATTTGAGTAAACCCCACTCACAAAAATAAACAACAAAGTAATATGGTCTAGGAGACTTGTAGACCTACAATTCCAAAAAGGTTTTACTAGATTGAGGAATTCCAGAGCCAAAGGAAAAGGGCTTGTTGCCTTAGGCTAACCCCTTGAGTGTTGACTCCCAACGCTATAACAGTTAAAAACAACTAGATCTAGGTTCTCCCTCTCTGTATCAAGAAAGAAAACCCTCCCCTTTACATTGCAAGCTTGATAAGAGCCAACCCCACTAAATAACAACCATGTCATATAATCTTGTAGCCAAATAGAGCCTCATAACACTTTGCATGTGGTTGCATGTGCGGGGGTGGCCATGCCGCCCTCAAAATTTAATGTCGCTCATTCTCCATTAGCCGAAAGTGGTGTGCATGAATCCCCACCAGGTTATCAATCTCATTACTCACCCCATTATTGTTTTAATAATTTTTTATTTTAGACTTTTGTGATCCATACTAATTTTGATAATTTTTTTGGGATTAATCACATCATGAGTTTATTTGGTCTGCGTTGCGAACCATCTAATGTGGTTCATCCTGAGGACAAAGGTGAAAAATCAGTTAGTCAAAATGTTTAAATAGCAAGGATGCATCTGGTTTCAGAGTTAGCCGTTAGTTAGTAATTAGTTGTTAAAAATTAGTTGAATAAATTTATTATTATTTTGTTATGTTTTATTTTAATTAAAATAATATTGAATT
>APFE031538981.1:0-10009 GCA_000404065.3 Pinus taeda | reverse complement strand
ATGTTGTTGGAGTACTTTTCTACAAAGGAGAAAGATGCATATATTTTGACAAAAGGCATTGTCAAGATGCAAATTTGAGTTTCACAAAGGCAAAATCGGGGTAGCAGATAATCCCTTTCTTTTTGAAAGGGAGTGTTGAAACTGCAACAAGAAAATCCTAATTTAATTTTGTCCTTGAATTAAATTGTAATTCCACATCTCATGGAAACTTTTAATAGTTAACTAAGTTAATTTGAATTAGTTGGATCAAATAATTCGAGTTCAGGGTCTAACTAGAGCGATGTAGAGTGTCTCCTACTTTTTAGGAGCCCTAGGTGAGTTTATTTTGAGTTTTAATTATTTAATTTAGTTTAACTGAGTTAAATTCAGTTAAACTAGTTCCAACTGATGGAGGAATTAGTGGGAGATCTAGTAGTGGGGTGTAACATGTAGTAGTGGGGTGTAACCAACACTGGTCAGCTAGTAAACTAAAGATTCACTCATAATTAACTCATGCATGCAAGATCAGAGAAAGACCCAGTTGACATTAGAGTTCAGGGACAATGTACTATTAATTGTATAATCATCCAAATTATACAGGTGGTGCATGCAATCAGAGGAAGGCTTATGAGGATTGCGCAATTCATATTTGTGGAATTTCCCAATTAAATATGGACTAATTTCCTAGGAAACTACTTGAGGAAATAAGAGCTTGGTAGGCAGCAGAACTAGCTAAGTATTGGCTTGAGCTTGTGTGGGAAGCAGTGAAATAGATAGAGATAATGTAGAGGTTTCTCGGGCTTGAGCAAAGCATTGTAATCTTATCATATTTTTTGATTAAAGCAATATGCATATAGAGGGGGTTTTAGCTGTAGTTTTCCCCTGAAAATTATTGTGTTATATGTGATTGAATTCTTTCTCTTTTATGCTTCATGATTTCTTTGATCGTTTATTATTTCTGCTGATGAGTAGAGTATATTTAAGTTAATTGTTTTAACATATTACTATTTGCAGTTTGAATCTACAAGGAATTTCTTCAAGAACATCATGCATGAAAACTGCTCTAAGCTCCATATTAA
This sequence comes from Pinus taeda, assembly GCA_000404065.3. NCBI lineage: Eukaryota > Viridiplantae > Streptophyta > Pinopsida > Pinales > Pinaceae > Pinus > Pinus taeda. The sequence continues at coordinate 8,951 of APFE031538981.1, read as the reverse complement.
AAGTACTTTCAACCCTTTGTTTTTTCCCAGTGTTTGCTACTCCCTTTGAATGATGACCTTCAAACTGTCATGCAAGCAAGTTTCTAAGCCACCTTTCTAGTAGTGGTACTATACCACGTAGGAAAAACTATCATACTCTCCACATTGGATCCCAAAATACACATTTAGGTCGTTTTCCAACATGCCCAATGTTAAATTGATAATAAACCGATGCATAAGCCGATGCTTGTAACGATACATAGCAGTCAACTACCCTAAATGTGGAAATGTATATCATAACCCATATTTCAACTTGAAAGCATCTATATTTCCTAGTAAAAATTGGATATTTGCATCGACAACTAGTTTTTCTACTCATAAAATTTCATGACATAAATGGAATGCATTTCTAAAACATGACTTCTTACGCTACTTCGTTGTGAGTGTCTTCACAGGCTTCAGATTGAAATCGTAATCAAGATGAAAATAATTCAAGTTCTTTCAGTGAACAAGAAGATTCAACATATAGTGACGTTGTCTGCAAACTCGAAGCCCAACTTTTGCCTAATCTAGCTTTATGGAAAAAATTGGTTGCTTGTATGGAACGAAATAAGTATTTCTTCTTTGGATCCATTGGAGGCTTGTGATGAAGTTCATTCAACACATAACATTTTAGGATCTTTTGATAGCTCACATGAACCTTCATTGGATATGTGGGAGGATTGCATGACATGAAACATTCAAGTAATCAAATCCATGGCACATGCAAAACACAACTAACGAACGTGAATATGTGTCGTGCATTAGAAAAATGCATACCAATGTTCCTTGTACCAATAAGAAACAAGGAATATCTTCCACTTGTCACATACAACCTGATTGCATATTGAATGGGCATGGATAAAACAATAATGAAATACCAGCAACTGTTGTATCTCTGTAAAGTGGTGTATTCTGCAACAAAGGTTCCACACCTTCTAGAACAAAAAAAACATTGTCATCATCCTCCTCATAAGTTTTCCTCTCACGATGATTAGTCTTATGAAAAGAAATTGGATGAATCAGAGGATCAAAATAAAATGTTGGTAAATTTGGATCTTCAATTTTTATGTACATCACCATGGCACTATGATAAATACAAATCTTAAATTTCCTAGGCCTTCTTTTGTAGAGATGAAGAAATGCAATTCTATACTATGCCTGACGTGGAGAGTGTTAGGGTCTTATGATTTTTGACGTCAAATGTATTTGACTTCTTCATTGATTTCCGGTTTTTGAATAATTTAAGCCTATGAAAACTGCTACTGCCATTTCCCTCAAAGGTCATTATTCAACATTTTTGAGTTTTTGTCATAAAGGTTCGCCAAAATCATGGAGTGTCAAGTTAATGGGAGTCATGGTCATTGCGCAACTGCTGCACAAAATACCCTTTTTTAGCCATTAGTTTGAAATGCTTATTAGTACCACATGGAGCTAAATTTAAAAAAAATGAAAGAGGCTTTTATTAAGAACAACCCAAACCACAATAACCTCTTCCAGTTTCTACACAGGCGTCATAGATAAGGAGTTTCGAATGAATATTTAAGGCCTAGTTTTCATACTATGTATTTTCCTGTTTTAATAAAAAAATCTCAGAACTGTTTCTGAGGAGATGGGGAAGAATTTGAAGAAAATGAGAGAGGTTTTTCTTAAAAAAATCTCATACAAAAAAACCTATCTCATATTTTACGCAGGTGCTACCATTTGGGATTTACATGTGTTACTTGGAGACCCATTTTTACAATTTCTTGCTGCCAAAATTACGAAGTTTTTTGAAATTCAATTTGTGAATTTGAATTTTTGAAAGGTTTGAGACGTTAGATGGGTCCTACTCCAACTCCTTAGATTTATACCTTGCTATTGTGATGCTAGCTATAAAGATAAGATTAATGGATGGGCCATTAGCTAGAATATAGGATAGTATGATAAGATCTAAGTGAGTTTTTGTTTTTTTTTCCACTAAAAGAAAAAGACTGCAAATATGTTTAAGTTACTACTTTTGTAATAAATTCGACCCACCTCATGGATCAAAGATTCATTGTATTTAGAGATGGGATTTTTTGAGGTTGTAAGGCTATTTAATGCCAAATGTTTCAAGCTAGAAAGGGTTGGTTGGTTGTTGATTGATTAGTGTTGGAAGCAAAGACTTGTATTTTGTCTTTTCAATTATTTCTTAAGTGAATAGAAGAAGTTCGAGGGTATTTTGGCCAGGGATTCTCGGGTTAGATATTTGTTGGTATGTGTGTTTTCTTTGTTATTGTTATTACTTATGTTTATGTGATACTAAGATAATTATTCATGCTCAGATAAGAGAATTTGTAGAATTCACTTTGTGCTTTGCTTTGTATCTGTTGAACATTCATGTATCTCTTGTTCTTCTAAAGGAATTTTGAATTCATCCTAGTTTGATGCTCATCTTGTCATCTCTAATGTTATATTCATCCATTACTACAATGAAATTTGTTAATTACCAATAGATCTGCCTATCTTTCCCCCGCTCAAGATATCATCATTATCCCTTATTCACTTGAATCATTAAAAAATATTTGCCTGTTCAAAGTGGGTTTTCCTTCCTTCACTCACCTTCAAACCACCACTTAAAATTATCCTTTGATCATCATAGCTAGCCTAGAATCCAAAATACTCAGCCAATTCATTGATTGAAATCATATAGAGATAGCCTCTTTGAATCTAGAAGGGCTAGAATCTAGATTACAAGTGGTTTGTGGTTACCTCTAGGTTTCCTTTCAACAACATAAGGAAATTACAAAGTGCTAACAAAGAGCAGATAATACGCTTATTAATATCATTTAACTCATACTAGTCTTCATCACCCTTCTCCATATCTCGGCACAAAGGCTCAAACTTTGGTCCTCCTGTTGTTAAAATAGACATGTCAATAAAAATATGAACTTGATTGCAACAATAACAATTATGACAAGAGAAAAAAAATAGACGACCAAAGATTGAAACAAAAAATTTCTTGGCTTAGACTTCATAATACCTAGTATGCACATGTTTAATGTTTTTTCTGTGTAAAATGACTCCATATAAAAGAGATAGAAATATTTTTTAACACTCAAGTCAAAAAGTGGTTTTCCTGCGAGACGATGCAAATTTGCCATGATGTGAGGTGATAACTTCCACCTTACACCTTCCCATTTATGCTCATTAATGATGATATTTATACTCATAACCTCTCATGCATGATGATGACACATACTGATAAGTTAGATTTGAAAAAGGATAGATGCAAATTTTGAAAAGAGAAAAGTTTGTTTCATACCTGTTAATGAAAAAGGATTAGTTTTTTTTTCCCATGGAAAATTCGTAATTTCATTAGAAAGAGAAATTACATTTTGTAGATGCATATGCATATTCCAATATTTCTATCGATAAACACTGCATCCGTAGAGGCAATAAACATCAACTACCCAATCCATGCAGGGAAGTAGCCCATACAGGTCTGTTAAAGAGTCAAAATGATACAAAAAACAACAAAATAAATATTATCTTGTTCCACACAGGGAGATAATACCAAAAAACATGAATAGTACCAAAAATATGGCCACATATCATATCATAAACAACAAAAGAAATATGTACAAATCATGTTCCAGAGTCCGATCATTAATTCAAAATGTCCATAAATGGCCTGTGATAGCGCTGGTGGTGTTCACCATCTATCTGTTCGATGATCAGCCAGTTGCCCTACTCCCGGATCGCGCGTTCTTTGGAAAGATGGTTAGCCTTTGTGTTCCACTCCCTGTATATATGATTACATGAAAAATAGTCAAAATTGGAAATCAATCTTAAAGCCTCATCTAGTATGTGTCTCAATGTGAAAGTCTAGCAAGAAGATACTCTATTCAACCAATCACAGACAATCTTAGAGTCACCAAACAGTTGTAATGCATTGCATCCCTTCTCCAATGCAAAACAAATGATATGATAAGCTGCTAAAAGCTTTGTAAAGTTATTTGTGCCCCTTCTAAAGCCCATAGATAGGCTGTATGAGTGCCTCCTAGATAAGTGTAGGATAGCACCCCCACCACAACCATATTCTTGTGTTGCCCCATCAAAGTATGCCTAGGGTCTACTGGGGTCAATCTATTCCCGAGAGAGTGCGGGGGTTGGGGGGAAGGGTCATCCGGGATAGGATCATAGTCCGCTTTGATCATGGCTGCAAAACTAGACCATCTAGAGGGGGCGTTATGGAATATCAATTGATTTCGAGCTATCCAAATAGCCCAATAGAACAACAGGGGAAGGTTTCTCAATTTGTGAGGCAAGACAGAATGGTACCATAGATTCTAGGCTTCAACCAGAGAACCTGATAGCCAATTACAATTTGAGGGGACAACTGCAGATACCAGATTCCATGCATTATGCACAACATGATATTGTAGAAAAATGTAGGAAGCAATTTCTCCTTCCTTGTTGCAAAATTAACACCAGTGAGGGCCATAAAAGGCTCTCTTCAACAGGTTATCCCCAGTGGGGATTTTGTTTTTCAATATACACCACATGAGAACCCTGGATCTAGGAGGTGCCTTAAGCTTCCAGAGGAGTTTCCACCACTGAAGAATGACCTGGGGCTTATGCGGATTTGCCAGGACCAAATAACCCTCCTTAGGTGTATATCTCCCAGATTTCTCCAGGGCCCATATTAACACATCCTCCCCATCTGTGATTCTGATATGTGCCTCCATTAGGGCCTATGTAAAGTCCCTCTAGTGCTGCCTCCAATGAGAAGGGATATTGAGATGGTAATCTGATTTCCAAGCCTATTGAAGGAAGGTGGAGTTGACATCGTCAACTATGTGGGCTAGGTGTGCGATATTATGCTCCTTTAAGTGTGCTATTAGAGCTGGTGGTAGTCTATGCATATCCCCAAAACCTATCCATGGGTCAATCCCAATGTGCACTCTGACCCCCGAATGTATCCTCCAAGTAATACCTGAGCGGATGGGCTCCAATGCCTTCAGAATAGCCTTCCAAATAATCGAAATACCAGTGTAGAGTCTTACCGGGCTTTGGATCCAGTCCAAAACTTGAGCTGGTGCTATATATTTCCAATAGGCAACCCTGGTCCATAAACTGTCCGAAGCTACCATTTGCCATCCTAGCTTCGCTGCCAGCATAAATGAAAAATCATCCAGCTTTTTGAGGCCCCAGCCCTCCCATTTTTTAGGGAGTGTGAGCGCATCCCAATTTTCCCAAGTGAATATTCTCCCAGGTAGTTTACCCCTCCATAAGAATCTGTAGCAAATATTTTTTATCCTGGGCAAAATGCCTCGAGGGATCCAAGCCAGGGACATCCAGTAAACCGGGGTCACTTCTAGAACGCTTTTGATGAGGGTCAAACGGCCAGCACGAGAAAGAAACCTAAGGTACCAAATGCTGAGCCTTTTCTCCAACTTTGCAATGAGCCAAGTCTAATCCACAATCTTGTACCCAATAGGTTTCAACTTGTAACCCAAATATTTCAATCCTTCAACCAGTTCCAACTGCGTGAAGTGGAACCTGTGGAGAGCATAGTGAATTTCATGTTGAGTGCAAACTGTGGCTATCAATGTAGATTTTCCATCATTTATGATCATCCCAATAGCCTTCTAGAATAAGGAGAATATGTCTCTGATTGAAGTCAGGTCCCCAACGCTACCATTGAGAAAAACCAGCACGTCGTCCACAAAAAGTAGGTGTAAGTGTGCAGTCCTCCGTAATCTTTATACCACTGAGTCTACCATGCCTATGTTCCTCTGATATGATTTTACTGAGCCCTTCCATAACCAGTAGAAAAAGCAAGGTGATAGAGGACACCCCTGCCTTAGACCTCGAGCCGAGGTGAAGAAAGGGGTAGCACAACCATTAACCAGAACACTGAAAGGTATGTTAGTGATGCATCCCATAATCTATTTAATGAATGAGAAATGAAAACCAAGATGGGTTAGAAGCATCCTCAGGGATAACCAATTAACCCTGTTAAAAGCTTTAGATAAATCCACCTTCATTATCATACCTTTGCCTTTTTTGTAGTGGAGAGTGTGTAATACTTCCTGTGTCGTCCCTATCGCCTCATGAATTTTCTTGTCCTTTAGGAATGCAAATTTTTCAGGTAGGATGTGCTTTGATAAGATAGGCTTCAATCTGTTAGCAATTATTTTAGCTATAATCTTGTACAAACAATTACAAAGTGAAATGGGATGAAAATCATCATATGTGGAAGGATTATCTGTCTTCGGGATGAGGCAATAAATGTGGAGGTAATGGCAGCTTCCAAGCGCCCCAAAGTCCGAGACTCCTCCACAACTCTGAGAAGATCCAACCCTATCACTTCAAAGAAAGTCAAATAAAATTCAACAGACCAGCCATCAGGTCCAGGGCTTTTGTCTTTGTGAAACCATTTCAATGTGGCCTCCAGTTCTTCCAAAGTGACATCCCGAACCAGATCCTCCTCATCCCCAAGCTCCACATATCTGGGGAGAAGCTGAGCAGCTCTAATAATTTATGCTAAATTAGTGTCCTGGGGGTCACTGTAGGCATTTTTAAAATGAGAGTTTACAAGTGAGGTGAACTGTAGGAAAGTGTTTGTTGTACCTCCATGACCATCCTGCATTTGCCATATAGTATTTATAGCTTTCCTCCCATTAGCGAACTTATGATAAAATTTTGTATTTACATCCCCCTCGCGAATCCAGATGGCTCTACTCCTCAATCTCCATTTTTCTTCTCTATCCTTGAGTATATTTACATGAGCCAAGTAGAGGGAAGTGATGTTGTGCTTGTGCTCATCTGATCTAAATAGATCACCTTGCTCCTATTTGAAAACCTCAAGATCGATCTCAATCTGTCTTAGCTCTAGATCCTCCTGTAATCTTTTTTGATGAGCCCATTTTTTGGACATCTTTTTCAGCTCAGCTAGGTTGTGGATAAAGCTAGCCGTAACAGAGCCCCTGTCCCTAGGAGTGTTCCTTTTCCAAAATTCAGTGATCATGTTGATGTATGATGCATCCTTAAGCCAGGTAGAACTGAATTGGAAAGGCCCTTTTGGCCTGTCTCTACCATTATCCAACTCCAAAAAAATAGGAAGGTGGTCTAAGAGACCACCCGTGCCAATCCATTACCCGATGTTAAGTCCCATTTCCATGACCTATTCCTTGACAAGAAACCTGTCCAGCCTTCTAGGAAGTCCATTCTCCCCCACTCTATTGTTCCTCCAAGTAGCTTGAAGCTTTGCAGCCGGGATGTCAATGAGATGGTATTGATCCAATATGGAAGAGAAGTAGTTTAAAAGGGAATCCCTTTGTGCTCGGTGACGTGAAGATTCTGCATGGTCTATAGAAAAATTTAGGTCCCCTCCAACAATAAGATTCTCAACAGAAAATAGTTCCAGATTCAGCAGGCGATCCCAGAATTTAGGACGGTTCTGGCAAGGTTCGTATATGTTGACAATCCTGAAGGAAATTCCCAGCACCACAGAGTGTACATGGGCTCCTATGAATCCCTGATCTCCCCAACCATTAGTTTCCTTGATAGTCCGAGTATTGATGCCCACAACAAGACCACCAGAATGGCCTTGGGCATCTAACCCTATGAATCTCAACCCTGACAAAGATTTTCCAAGAGTTCGAGTAATATCAATAGCTGGATCTAGGGTCTCCTATAAGAAAATAATGTCCAGAGCTTTCGCAAAAAGTAATCGATGAAGTGCTAGTTTTTTATCGGGCCTAGCAACCCCTCTACAATTAAAGGATAAAATATTCATGGAGGGGGTTCGAAGGTGGTTGTTCTTGCTCTAAGAACCCCAGGAATGGTTGATTACTTGCCCATAACAATTTCTACATCTGCTTGGGCTTGGCCAATTTTGAAATCAAATGGGCGGCCTCAAGTGGCCTTGAAAGAGGGTGTGGGGTGGAGGATATCAAGACCCACATGATCTTGGACCATGTTCTTCGAGAGAGACTGAGTGATGTATCTAGGTCCCAAGGCCGATGCCAAGGATGCCGAGGGTGGAGGGGGTGGGGTGCATAAAATAGAAGGGGGTGTGGGATGGAGAGTGGAGAAGGAGGGGGGGGGCTTATGTCGCATACACTATGAACAGGGGACTGAAATGGGAAGATAGTACTCGAACCCAATAACTACTCAGATATAGAATTATGAATATCAGAAATGCAATGAGAGGGGGGAAATTTGGTGGATTGCATACCCAAAGTGTTGGAGTCCCTTGAGGTAGCAGTGACTGAACCAGGAACATAAGGCGTGGATCGATGGGGCGACCTACCACGCTTCCTCAGAGCACTGAGAGCAGGTGCCAGAGATCTCATAACAGGTCCCGACACAGTGGAAGTACCTCTAGAGCGTGGAGTATCCATCCTTTGAATACCCTCAAATGCACGAGGTAGTTCCTCTCTGTCAGGGTCTTGTTGAAGCCCCGAAAATCGGGTCGACAACAAGGGGGATACCCACCCGGTTCAGACCTTGGTTGGCAGCTCCTTATTCATTTGGTATAGCGGGTCCGACTAGGGATAACGGGACCAGTTTCCCGATCTGAGGGTGTGTGTGTGTGTAGAGTTGAATAGTGCTAATCTAAGAGTACTTTAAAGCTAATTTAATTCAGATTCTTAAACTAACTTTATGCTATTGTAATCTAATGAGAAACAACACATCTAATCTACGCTAACCCGGGATGTATATCTTCTATTATGCGATCTAAAGAGATTTCAAACAATAACTGGTAATAAAGATCATTCAGCTATTATAAGAATAGAAATCAATTAAGATAAACCACTTTGCTTAAGAAGTTAGGCAAAACAGTTGTGAACAACATATCGCATAATAAGTTATTCATATACCAGACATAAATAAATGACTCCACCGTACAGAAGTGCCAAATGGTAACTCATACATTCATGCAATAACATATAAACAAC
>APFE031538978.1:0-35912 GCA_000404065.3 Pinus taeda | reverse complement strand
GTTAAAACAGTCACCAAGGATGTGGTATCAGAAATTTGATACATTTATACAAGGACTTGGCTTCACCAAAAGCAAAGCATATCACTGTGTGTATTTTAAATTAATTGGTGACCTGTGAAGTTTCCATCACTGGGTATGTCTGTGTACTATGTATCATTTATAGATGACTTCTCAAAGAATACATAGATATATTTCCTTAAGAAGAAATCTGAAGTCTTTGAAAGGTTTAAATAATTTAAGGCTCTCGTGGAAAATTGGATAGAGAAGAAGATAAAGGTGTTGAGGACAGATAATGGTGGAGAGTTTTGCAGTAAGGAATTTGAAGAATTCTGTAAGAAGTGTGGTATAGCATGGTAGAAGACTACTACATATACACCTCAGCAAAATGGATTTTCAGAAAGAATGAACAAGATGTTGATGGAAAGGGCAAGAAGCATGTTTAGTGGTGCCGAGTTAGGACAATAATTATGGGAGGCGATGGATACTGCATGTTACCTGGTCAATAGGTCACCTTCATCAGCGTTGGAGGATAAGACTACACAAGAGGTATGGAATGGTAAGAAACCGTCTTTTTCACATCTAAGGGTATTTGGATGTGATACATATGTACATGTTCTAAAGGAGAAACAAACCAAGTTGGATAGTAAATCTAAAAAGTGCATCTTTATTAGGTATAAGCATGGTTTAAAGGGTTATAAGCTTTGGAACCCAGTAACAAGGAAGCTTGTGTACAACCAAGCTGTGGTGTTCAGAGAAGTGAAATATGTTATTAAACATGAAGTCCAACCAAAGGAACCTGAGAAGATAGAGTTTGAGCTAAAGGAGGAAGAATCAAACTCTACAACAAAGGAGGAATCAGAAGATGAAGAGCCACAAACTCCAGCTGTGAGAAGATCTGTTCGAGAAAGAAGGCAACCAGAAAGGTATAGACCATCTTCCTTTTGTTCAAATTTTTCTTTGTCTATTACTGATGATAATCCTAGAACTGTGAAGGAAGCAGTTGATTCAGAGGATGGAAAACTATAGAAAGAGGCCATGGTTGATGAAATGGCATCTTTGCATAGAAATGGCGCTTGGGATCTGGTGGAGTTGTCGGCTGGAAGGAAACCCATTGGCAGCAAATGGGTGTTAAAAAAGAAGACAAATGCAGAAGGAAAAGTGGAGAAATACAAAGCTCGGTTGGTAGCAAAAGGTTATTCCCAGGTGTCGGGAATTGATTTTGGTGATATTTTTTCTCCTGTTGCCAAGGTAACTTCTATTAGAATACTTTTATCTGTTGCTAACTACTTTTGATTTGAGGTAGAACAGATGGATGTTGAAGACAACGTTTCATCTCATGGGGATCTAGAAGAGGAGATCTACATGAAGCACGCTAAAGGCTTTTACGGTGAAGGGTAAGAATAACTGTATGAGTTAAAGAAGTCATTGTATGGGTTAAAACAGTCACAGATGTGGTATCTGAAATTTGATACATTTATACAAGGACTTGGCTTCACCAAAAGCAAAGCAGATCACTGTGTGTATTTTAAATTAATTGGTGACCGTGTTATTTATCTGGTCTTGTATGTGGATGATATGTTGTTGGTTGGAAATGACAAAGAATTTATGCAGGATTTGAAGACCCAATTGTCCTCCAAATTTGACATGAAAGATCTTGGTGATGCAAACTATATTTTGGGCATGGAAATTAAAAGAGAGCGGACAAAGTTGAAGCTTTGGTTAAACCAGAGGAAGTATGTCGAGACAATATTGCAGAGGTTTAATATGTAGGATAATAAATCGGTGAAGGATCCTATTCCTGTAGGTGTGAGGTTATCGGATGAACAGTGTCCCAAGACACAAGAAGAGGAAGAGGACATGTCTCGTGTTCCATATGCAAGTGCAATCGGTAGCCTGATGTATGCAATGGTCTATACTAGACCGAACATTGCACATGCAGTGGGAGTATTGAGCAAGTTTATGTCAAAACTAGGAAAGGAGCATTGGACAACAGTGAAGCGGGTTTTCAGGTATTTGCGTGGCACTAGTGATTATGGTTTGTGCTACCAAGGAAGACCAAAATTGGACAGAGTGTTGGATATTCATGGCTTTGTTGATGCAGACTGGGCTGGAGATCTGGATCAGAGAAGATCTACAAGTGGGTATGTGTTGAACCTATTTGGAGGTGCAGTTAGTTGGATGAGTAAGAAACAATCTGTAGTGGCACTATCAACTACAGAGGCAGAATACATGGCAGCCACTCATGCAAGCAAGGAGCAGTTTGGTTGCAGAGATTGTGTTCAAGTACGGGGTTAGTACAGGGAGCTATAAGGATAGACTGTGATAGCCAAAGTGCAATTTTCTTGGCAAAGAACCCTGCTTATCATTCAAAGACAAAGCACATTGATGTTCAGTATCACTTTGTGAGGGATATGATAGAAGACAAAAAGGTGTTGCAGGTAAAGGTGGACACTTTGAAGAATACTGCAGATGCATTGACAAAATATATGAGCTCTGAGAAGTTCTCTTGGTGTAGAGAGACAATGGGCATTTCAGGGCTGGAAAAATGACTAAGCTCTCTTGTGGCCCCCTATGGAAAGAAAACAAGAAGTAAACCAGGGGGTTAGAGGGGGGGGCGGAGCCCACCTTCATTGCGCTGGTTATGTCGCGAGGCAGGGCAGGGCAGGTCATAGAGGGTTTGAGGCATACCCATAACCCCACTTTATGGGGTATGGGGCAACGCCTCAGAAAATTTTGGTTTTGGACCCTATGTTAGGATGGGCAGACCCTCCTATGGTTTTGTGCATAATTTTCGTACATGTTTTTGGACGCGATGGTTTTCGGTCCATGATATTGGATGCTTCAGCATGTATAAATATGTATTATAACATTGAAAGGAACATAATGAAAAATCAAGCTGGTAGTCCCGGTTTTGGGATCCAGGGAAAATCTCTGTGTATATGTGTTTTATGTGTTATGCTCTCGCATTGTTTATTTTATGTGTTTTAGAATTCGTATGTAGGTAATTTCTATACGGGGTTAAAACCTACAAAAACCACTAATTATACTATGTTTTACAGTGAGGAAAATAGGAGGTTGGAGTGGTCTAGGAGATTATCTAGATCATCAAATCAAAAGTTGGGTGTCATTATTCATCTTAACCAAGCTAAGGTTGAAGTGGGGAGAAAAACAGGTGGAATAAAATGGTGCTACAAGCCTACTATAGGAGGTCTTGTATTGCTACAAGAGGCCCTGCATTACTACAAGAGGAGTTTTGAGAGCCTTCTGAGGGTGGAGATGGTGTTTTAAGGGTAGGAGAAGATAGTTGAAGGTATGAGGTAGTGAATAAAGGTTGGGGAAGCATCCTAGCTAAGATTGGGAGCTCGCAGAGGCATGTCTTTCACCAAGGTGGATGCCCATGGTGTCCTTAATTTCCTAAATAAAATGAATGTGGAAACAAAGTTTTGAGAGAAGTGTGAAGGGTAAAGGGAGAAGATGGAGAAGTCCAAGTGGAGATGAAAAGATGTGCCCACCCCTGCAGATCAATCACCACCCTACAACTAGCCAAATGCATGCATCAATGATCAATAACACAGTGAGATAAACTCTCACGGAAAAGATGAGTTGAATTTGATTAACATATGTTCTATTTCACAACACTAATTTGACCACTAAACTAACTCCTAAGTTGTAGAAATTAATAATGCAAAAGGATAACTAACATCTATCTATTTCCAAGAAATCATAAACAAATGTTTTTGGATTGAGATTGTAAATCCTTTCAATCATTCTTCCCACAATAGAGTTGATAGGGAAGCCTGCAACCACAAGTTTCTATAGCTTAACATCTACTTCAACAAAAAAAAGGACATGAAATGATTGGAAACAAGAACAAGAAAAAAAATACTAAAGAGGGACTAAATCCTCTGGGTTGGGCCCAAACCCAAGGGTTTCAACCCTCTAGAACTAACTTAGATGGAGCTCAATAACAAACTTATCATTAGCAGAAAATAGTAGTCCCATACATCACATGAAAGTTAACAATACCAAGATCAAGCCCTCGGCTCAAAAGCTACACCTAACTAAATAAAAAATTCGAACCCCATTGAGCCTTTCAGTTGTTTTATTTATACAAAAAGGTAGTTGATGGCAACTCCCTTGAAAATAAGAGTGTTTCCCTCAAATAGCTCGAAAATTGTGGATTCGTTCCTCCTTGAGCTTCACTTGCACTTGGAGTTACTCGAATGCCAGTGAATTCGAGCTTGTGAGTGAGGATTTGGTGATCTCAAGTTGAGTTAGAGAGTTAAGGAGGTGGACAAGCCTCCCTATATTCTCTTCTAGTTGTCTCCATCAACCCCCTACATAGTAAATGCCTAAAAAATGCTTATGTTCCCTGCAATTTAATCACTTTAGGCCACATACTATGACAAACACCTTTTACTCATCTTGCTAAGCGTATTATGACTAAAAATACAAATTAATGTGAGAAAAGGATAATTCTAAGGGTTGGAGGATAACATAATGAACCTCAAAATATACCTATTAATGGGACCCATCACCAAGTTTTCACCTCGATATTATGGGCCTTTTGAGATCCTTGAGAGGATTGGACCAATGAAATACATACTTTCTTCGCCTCCATCAGCGAAATTCCATGATATTTTCCATGTTTAATTGCTTAAAAGATATGTATAGGATGTTGATCATGTGATTGATTGGTCTATATTGCAGATGGAACTAGAGGGAGAGTTCCAGCTAGAACCATAATGTGTATTGTAGTAGAAACAACTCATGCTCCATAACCGAGCAATAAAGCAAGCTAAAGTGCAGTGGAAACACTTTGGCCCCGATGAAGCTACATGGGAGATGGCTTATCAGAAGTGGGCATTACATCCTTTTTATTTTCTAGTTGAAGCAAATGTGTCTGGTATATATATGTTTGTGTGTGTGTGTGTGCATTATAAATACTACAACGAGGTGTGTTATAAAGCTCCAATAAGAAATATGTTGTAAATACTGCATCGAGATGTTTTATAAAGCTCTAATAAGTAGTGTAATGGTCTTGCTTTAAGCAGCTGGTCATTGTAAATACTGCATCGTGTTGTGTTATAAAGCTCCATAAGTAGTATTTTTTTCAGGTTCAATGGTTGTCTTGTCATAAGAGCCTTAAGAACACCGAGGATAGTGTTCCCCCAAGGGGGAGGGGTTTGTAACAACCCTGGGTTGTTTTTCCATGTAAATGGAAGGACATTATAAAGGAAAAATAAGACCATGGTCATAGGACACGTATTCCAAGCTCAATGGAGGAAAAAAAATAAAGTGAGCATAACTCATGGTTAATTAATGGCTATGGAAGTTGACATTGGCATTGGAAAAGGAAAATGGCAGTAAATGGAAATTTAATATAATAAATAAAGTAAAATATGAGAAAAGGAAGATGAAGAGACAAGAATATGCATGCAAGGGAAAATGAAGGAAATTGAAGGAAAAGAAAGGGAAAAGAAAATAAAAAGAGAGGGAGAAAATTCTATGACTGTCTTAGTAACTTGTAGTTACTCTTGATCACTCTTGGCACTTGGGAGGAGAAGAAGAGAGAAACCACTTGGACACAAGCAAGCAAGAAAGCAAAGGATAAGCAAAGGAAAGCAAGGGAGCACAAAAATAAGATTGGAAGAGCAACTACAATAGGATAATTTTGTAGGTAACAGGTTGCATGTATGATTTCTTTGTTGGGATTTGAATGCATGGTGCATGCATTTGGTTTACATGATTATTTTGTTGTCAATGGCATGAGATTTCTTGGATTGACAGTGTGTTCAGATTTGCCTTGCCATTTCCTGGATAGCGATGGTGTGTTGGGATTCATTGTTGGTTGAGCTTTGTATTGCCAGAAGATTTTGGATCTAGGGGAGGTGGTCTCAGGAAAATCCAAAGGGTTGGGGGTGAAAATGGATTTCTCCAGGAAGCCCTTGACAAGTGGGTGGAGTTAGGAAAATTCCTTTGGCTATGGTGAAGAAATTCTAAGGCATCCAATCTTCTGTTGGTTTGGTGATCTCTGGACCGATTTAGGTGACATCACTATGGCTTGAGGGTGGAGGTGGTTTAACCTTTGGAGTCCCTATTTGGTTATATTTGGTTTAACCTATGAGATCCCACATTCATGCTTGGAATATGGCATGGGGGTGATTCATTGAAAAAAATATTTGGTTCAGCTCAATTTATGGTCAAGTGGTATGTGGAAGTCCCTAACTTGGTTGAAATTTGCATATATTATTATGTGTTGATTCTTACTGAGATTAATGAGCACAAGTTCTGATTTTAGGTATGATTTTATGACTAGTTTTTCATGGTTCATTTATGGTTAAATGTTTCTTACATGCATGGTAAATATCTCAATATATGATGTGCTCTTATTATGGATCCATTCCATGGTTTGATGGGCTCTTGGTTATCTTATATGAATGCATAAGCTAATGTGTGTTGTTGTAGCTAGTAATAGAGAGAAACAAGCTTTCTTGATGGTTCTTTAATGAACTTATTGAATAAGTGAGAAAATATGTATTTATGAGCTATATGTACTTTGCCTACAAAGTGTTTACATAAATGGATATTGGGTATTTTGTAAGTTTGAGTATGATTAGAGCTTGTAAATTGATTCTAGAGGTTCATTTAGCTTAATGACAAAGTTTTGGAAAGCCCTGAGCAGATTCGGGCAGTGGCATGAAGATTAGGCTAAATATATGGAACATGGCTTTTGGCTGCATCCACAAAACTAGGGAATTTTAGTTGTAGCCACATGGAAGGTGCCTTGCGTGTGTAGTTGGAGTATTTTGGTCACATGCATAACTTGGCATGCATGCGATTGGGTTGAAAGTCAAGTAAAAAGAAAGTTCCAACTCAAGGAAGGATCACTAGTGGGTGTTGTCTGACCTTTGGGTGATCAAGTGTCCCTAGGAGGTTTCAGTAAAGTTTCAAGACATCAGGCCCCACTTCCATAACTGGATCTTGGTTGTTGGATAATGCATAGTAACTCTCTTCTTATGTTTACCCTAGAGAGCTTGTAAAAGCAGTGAGGTGGGGTGGTACAATTACAATCTTGGTGCCCTCGAGATCTTTGACCAAAGTTATCCCAAGCCAAAGACCATACATTTCATCTTGATTATTGGACCTCTTATCTAGACCCTAAAACTACTTTACTCGTTTTCCATCGAAATTAAGAATAACCCCTCCCCTCCTACCACCCATAATCATCTTATTAAATTAGACAACTTAATTACTAAACAACTATCTTAATTAATTTGTTTAATTTAATAAAATAATTTAGAGTGACAAGAAAAGAAAAGAAAAGAAATATATATATATATATATATATATATTTATATATATATATATATAATATTATATATGATATATAATTATTTATTTAAAGTTTATTTCAAAATAAATTATAATTACAGTATATATATTCATTCATAATTACCTCATCATTATTACTATAAATTTTAAAACTCTTCATATTAATATGAAAGCCCGCTCAACAACTTGTCCATTCATAAAATCACTTATTCTAACCCTAATATGTTAAAAAGGCCCACTAAACATCTTACCAATTCAAACGATGGCTCATCGAATCCTCATAAGTCCATAATACTAAACATCTTACAATTCAAACTATCACTAATCAAATCCTTGTAAGTCCATAGTACCATTACACTTTTGTTATATATACAAAATGCTTTAGTGGACTATGAAGAAATTTCACACTAAAATACCCTTTGAAGATATATCAAAATTTAGGTATTTCTTTTTCATATTTTAATTATAAAATATTATGGCAATAGCTTTCAAATGAAAGTGGGATTTTAAAATATCTTATACTAAATATTAAAAAATATAATATATTATTATATTTCTATAAAATAATAATTTATATTCTTTTATATATATCATGAGGAGTGGATTATGTTAATAAAAAATTTAATAAAAAATTAAAATTACTGTATAAATATGTAATCATCTATAAAATTTAAATAATTATATAAAATAGAATAGAAAAATAAATTATTTAAATTTTTTTTTATTAATTACAAATGATAAAAATATAAAATATTAATCTTAATTTTATTTAAGGTTAGAAAAACCCATTCAATATCGTACTAATTCATAATAGAATCACCCCATTCAACATCTTACTAATTCATATAGTCACTGCATAGGATGAAAGTCCATGATACCAATTGTTGGTGAGGACCATGAAGAGATTGGGAATGAATTCTCCATGACATTATATCAAATGTTAGATACTGTTTATTTTAATTATAAAATATTATGTCAATAGCTTTTAGATGAAAGTGGGTTTTTAAAATATTTATATCAAATTTTAGGTTTTGTTTATTTTAATTATAGAATATTATGTCATGGCTTATTTTAATTGTAGAATATTATGTCAATAGCTTTGAGATGAAAGTGGGTTTTAAAATATTTATTTGAGTGGATTAAATGATCAAATACTTGTTATAATAAAAAATATTGATTTCAATCTTTTAGTTGAAACTGGGTTTTTAAAATATTTATTTGAGTGGATTTAATCATCAGATACTATTATAATAAAAAATAATAAATTTAATCTAAATGATACTTATATCTTTAAAATTTTAATAATTAAATATTTGCAAATTTAAATTATTTAATTTTTATTTTTATTTCTATTGAGAAGTGGTGCACAGGGTGCACAGCGACACTCTTCTGCCCGCCAACGCTCGGCCATCCTACGAGCAACGGTGGGAGGAGACGCGGAGGCCGGATGCCGCAAAACTTCGGCGACTGGAGCAGCAGATAGAGAAAAGATTGAACGAGTCGATGGTAAGTTTTTATAGTGCGTAAGATTTTATTTACTTTTGGTTGGAGGATAAAATTTTAATTTTTTTTAGTTTAACATATTGGAAAAATTTTAATTATTTTTTAATAATTTGTACACCTTCATACGTTTGTTTTGTTTTTTTGTTTTTTAATAATTTGTACACCTTCATACGTGAGAACAAAAAACAAAACCACTTTGCGCTGAAATAATTATCAATAACATGCCAAGAAAGATTAAAACAAAAAATTTATTATATTTGGACATTAGTTAGGTGAGAACATGCTATATCATTCATGTTATATTATTATATATATACAATTTTAACTAACCATCCATACAATTTGAACAATGAAATTAATCGTTATATATTTTAATTATAAATATAATTTTAATTTTAATGACTATAAATGTACTTTTAATTTTATTTAATAAATACTATGTTAATTATGAATATAAATTAATAATAAAATTAATTATAAATATTAATTTTAATGTAGTATTTTAGTAATTGAATTATGTAGTTCCTTATTATATTATATATATTATATATATTATAATATAATTTTTTAAACTATTTTCTTAAAGGTGTAATATGGTATTTCCAACAAATTTTTTGGTTAGATTTCTTAGATATGATGACCCATGTTAAAATTTCGATTTAATGGGATTTAGATAAATATCAGAGAGATGTCGAATTTTGTACTCATACATTATTTTTCATATATATTTTTATGTCTACTAAGATGGATATGGTCGATCAGACTTAAAGAAGCGATTAATTGAGATTATTTAAAATTTTATTTCTGTGATAAAAAATGAGGGAAGGAGCATTATTGTAGTTTTGTTAATTGAACAAGTCAAGGAGGTTGGTTGTGGGGCAAATGTTTTGGAAATGAGAAAAGATGTGAGTAAGGGCTTGACAATCCAAGAGAAGGTGCTTTTCATCTTCGACTTTCTTAGTATCACAGAAGAGGCATATTATTTTGTCCCAAGGTATTTTGGGAATAGACCAGTGTCACTCCAGAGTTCATGAGAATTAGTTCTAATCCTTGCAATATTCATTCTCTTCTTAGTGGCATCTCTATATTTTCTTCTACAATATTTCTTTTTTCCCAAGAGAACTCTTAATTTCCATCACATATGTACTTGTGCATGCCAAAAAGTTGTTTTGTGAGAAAAAAGTGAGTCATCAAAAAGTAAAAATCAGGCTTATAAGTCCATACCATGTCCCACCATATAATACATCCAAAGATAAATACGGATCATAAAAAATAGATACAAATAGTCAAGTTATTCACAAGATAAATACTCAGAACCATGAGGCAATACCAAAAAACTGAAAGTTTTCAAGAAATTTAGTCATCTCACTACACGTCTTTCAAGAAAGTTCTATGATAGTACTCTAGTTAGGTTTCCACTAACTATTCCTAAATATTCCAACTCCTCATAGCCTATTCTACACCAACCTTGGAAAGGCATCTGCAATATTTTTCCTTTCCATGTAGATGTGACAACATGTAATTTGATCAAAAGAAAACTTTAACCTAAAAAATTCATCAAAAATCGGAAGCATTGTGTGAGTGTGGCACCTGTTAGTATTGTTGAACCATTTAATAACAACCAAAGAGTCTAAAAAATATGAAGCCTTCTGCATCCCTTTTTAAAAGTGAACAATGATAATAACTTCAAACTAAGAAGCTCTACACAATTAATTGATCCCCTTCCCAACCCACTTGGAATATTAAATGACTGATTTTTAGACAAGTATAAAATTGTTCCACTACCAAACACACCCCTATCAAGGGACACCCCATCAAAATAACCTAACCAGATAGAACTATCCACTTCTTCAATAATAATGTTTTGGGGTTTATCCGATACAATATCATTGAGAATTAAGTCATATATGGCAATGGTTTGGACAACCACTTTGTCAAAGAAGAGAGACTAGGATTGAAAACTGACATTATTTCTATCTAGCCAAATGCCCCAACAAAAAATTAGAGGGAGGTTTCTATATTTTTTTGGGATTGCATTTTCCCACCATGATTTCTAGGCATCTTTGCATGAAGGATCCTACCATCTGAGATTTAAATATAAATTCATGCTTACTCTGCTCCATACTATAGAGGAATAAAGACATTCAAATAAGAAATAAAAAATTATCTCCTCTGTGTTTTTACATAGAGCACACCAACTTGGCCCCATGAAACATCTTTTGTATAAATTGTCCCCTTTGGGGGCCTTGTTTTCAAGAATGCACAATAGGAACAACTTTGCTTTGGTAGGGCATCACAACTTCCAAAATTTTCTTCACCACCACCCCACATTCTTCGTCTCTCTATAAAAAATGATGTGCAGGTAACCCATCTTTGGAGAGTAATCCCCAAACGAAGCATGAACCAACCATAAAGAATCTACATTCTTATTGCTTCTAACGTGTGAGATATTGAGAGTGTTTATATAATCCCAACTATGGGATGTAAAAGCATTAGGTAGAGTTAATTATGTAGCACTAGCCCATCATTGAGCCCATAAATATGTGCTTTCCGGATCTACCACTTGACTCAAGGTATACTTTTCATTGTCATTCAGAAATTCCACTAAGGCCAAAGGCAACCAATAGTTTTCATTGCATCCAATCCATGGATCCACTTCAATTCTAACTCTTTCACCATATTCATCCCTCTGAGCTAGACCACTCTCAATCACATTGAAAGATGCCAAAATTACGTTCCAGACCACTCAAACATTAGACCTAGATTTATTTAGGAGTATGACCCATTTTTTAATAGATAAGGGATATATATATTTCTTATTTACCACTTCAATCCCTTATACTTATAGAATCTAGTAGCCTCCATCTAGGAGATAAAATTCCTCAGGTAGGGCAAGGTTTCTAACAGTTGTTGAAACAATGCAAACCAGAATGCTAGTTACCAAAAACTACTATATAACAAAATAGGTTGAGGTCATTAAATTCAAGGTCAAAAACAATGTGAACGAAGTTAAAAGAGTCAGGAAGTACACCAAAGGAAGCCACCCACACTATCAAGACTTGTGAATGTTCTACAACAAAAGATAGGGTAATGACCGTTACAGTAGAAAACAACAACTCTGGAAGAAACTACAATATTCAGTGAGAAATATTATTTGAACATTTAGCATTGTCATTTAATTTTCCATAATGCTTTCTCTATGAGCACCAAGTCGTCTAGACTCCATCAACTTGACTAGCGCACGAACAATCCTTGACCACCACAACTACATTGTATATCATGAGTAGGCACATTTGAGAAAAAAAACAGATAGACAATTCCCCAGAATTACATGGAATTTGTCATGCATGGGCCTCTCAACGTTAGAAGACCCTAGAAGAAATCCCACCTGTAGTGAGGGAAGGGCAGTAATACAACATAAAAGTCACAAATGGTAAGCTCTACAGTTGGAGCCGAAACAAAGTATAACTTTCCATGTCCATAAATTATGAAAGGAATAGTTACATGCTTAGTACATGAAGAGAATTGGCAATGTCAACCCCTTAAATTATTTGTAAGATGATGAGGTAACAAAGTCGCCCCTAATCTCTTGCATTCTCTAGTTAAAGACCCTATTTGTTTTCATTATTATTAATAAAAACTTTTCCAATTAATATGAAATCCCAATCACCCACTTACACAATCATATAATCACTTATCTTAACTTCACAACAACTAATAAAATAAAAACTTTTCAAATTAATAGGAAATCCTAATCACCCACTTACACAATCATATAATCACTTATCCTAACTTCACAACAACTAATAAAATAAAAACTTTTCAAATTAATATGAAATCCTAATCACCCACTTACACAATCATATAATCACTTATCCTAACTTCCATAAGTTGTTGTGGGATATGAAGAGATTTGACCATAAATACTCTTTGAAAATATATAAGATTCTAGATATCTATTTATGATTTTAATTTAAAATTTATGCAATAGCTTTCGGAAAAAAGTGGATTTAAAAATTAAATATATTAAAAATTATAATATATTATTATATTTTAATATAAATTTATATTTATAAATATAATAATTGAAGTTTAATGATTACAATGCATTAAATAGCTCTTAGTTTATTGAGTGGCCACACATCGAACCCTTTGCCAGACGATCCTTACGAACGAGGAGATGACGCCTCGCTACGTTGAGCTTTGCTTCTTCTTGATCACTCTCGGGATGCTTTTGCTTCTCGACTCTGCGCTGTCCTCTGACAGCGGCCACGGCTGCACGAAAACCAAGCCCTTCCACCAGCTCGACGAAGTCTCCTCCACTGTCGGAGTTGAACACAAAAGAGAGTCGAAGGCGAGAGGGAGTCCGTGGAGGTTGGAAGTGGTGCACAAGGACACTCTGCTGCCCGCCAACGCTCGCCCATCGTACGAGCGACGGTGGGAGGAGACGCGGAAGCGGGATGCCGCAAGAATTCGGGGACTGGAGCAGCAGATAGAGAGGAGATTGAACAAGTCGGCGGGAAGCTATGCAA
The DNA here is from genome assembly GCA_000404065.3 of Pinus taeda. Taxonomy (NCBI): domain Eukaryota; kingdom Viridiplantae; phylum Streptophyta; class Pinopsida; order Pinales; family Pinaceae; genus Pinus; species Pinus taeda. Next base: position 22,542 of record APFE031538978.1, on the reverse strand, counting down.
AGGTGGCGGAAGATTTAGGGGCCGGTGTCGTGTCGGGACTGGCGGTGGGGAGCGGCGAGTACTTCACGCGAATAGGCGTGGGAACGCCGCCAAGGGCGCAATATATGGTGATCGACACGGGCAGCGACGTGACGTGGATTCAGTGCATGCCATGCCGCAAGTGTTACCGGCAAATGGATCCCATTTTCAACCCCTACTCCTCCGCTTCCTTCTCCGCTTTAACCTGCAACTCCGACGCGTGCAGTCAGCTTGACGTCCATGGCTGCTCTCGTGGCGGCGGCTGCGCCTACAGAGTCGACTACGGCGACGGCTCCTACACCACTGGTGTCATGGCCACTGAGACGCTGACATTCGACGACAGCTATGTCCGTGACGCGGCCATCGGCTGCGGCCGCTACAACACCGGCCTCTTCGTAGGGGCAGCGGGGCTTCTGGGCCTCGGGGCCGGGCCGCTATCCCTCCCATCGCAACTGGGGGAACAGTTGGACGGCGTATTTTCGTACTGCCTCGTTGACAGGTATTCCGAGTCATCCGGCACGCTCGAATTCGGGGCGCAATCCGTTCCCGTGGATTCCTTCTTCACGCCCATGGCAAAAAACTCCCTTCTTCCTACCTTCTATTATCTCTCCCTCACCGGCATCAGCATCGGCTGCACTTTCCTCAACTCCATCCCGGACGACGTCTTCTCCATCGACGACACGTCGGGCCGTGGGGTGTCATCCTCGACTCCGGCACTACCCTCACCTACCTCCAGACGGCTGCCTACGTAGCAATGAGGGACGCTTTCATTGCAGGTACCCAACATCTTCCCAGAGCCGAGGGGACCTCCCTCTTCGACACCTGCTACGATCTGTCGGACCAACATTCCGTCATGGTTCCCGGAGTGGACTTCCACTTCTCCAACGGGAAGACCTTATCTCTCCCGGCTAACAATTATGTGGTTCCAGTGGATACCATGGGTACTCATTGCTTTGCCTTTGTGCCCACCGACTCTGCTCTCTCTGTCATGGGGAATATTCAGCAGCAGCATATTGGGGTTTCCTACGATTCTACCAACGGTCGAATTGGCTTCGCTCTCGATCAGTGCTGATGCGGAATCTTCTGCTCTTGCTTATGTATAGTATGGTCTATTTCCACAGGAATTATAAATAATAATGGTCAACCTGGTACAATCAGTGAAATGTAGAATTTGAAATATTTTAGATATTTGATCGATAGTACTTAGTTGCTATTTATCAGATTTCAAAAAATATTATTCCAAAGTCTGCAATCTAGACCATCCATTTCCGAAAATCCATATGAGATTATGGAGGTTTGCTTTATGTAATTATTTTACTCTATGTTTTAATATGAAAGTGTGACGGTATGTTTGATAGAGCAGGAGTCATTACCATTTATGGATTGTATTTTAAGAGATTTTTAGGATTTTATTTTATTTAAAAGATTTTATATATAAGTATAATAAATAATACATTTTATTATTAGTAAATAAAATATATAGAGTGTCATTTATGGTATATGATATATGTGGCAACATATCATATTTCTTAAACATAACATCGTAATATTTGCATTACGAATAATTCAGGATTACACTCCTGTCCCCCAACGTTCGGCCGCCAGAGAGAAGATTGAACAAGTCGACAGGAAGTTTTTACACTGCGTAAGATTTTATGACCATGTACTTCTGTTTGGTGCATAAAATTTCAATTTTTTTTTTTATTTTTATTTTCCCTTTTAACATACTATTAAAAATTTAATTATTTTTAATAATACACTCTTTATATAAAAAATGTGTATTTTATTTGCACCTGAAATATACATGTTTACAAAATTATAAATAATCTAACAGCACACAAATTCAATTATTAATAACATGGCCGGAGAGATTAATTTTTTTTACTAAATTTGGACATTAGTTACATGAGAACATGCTATATCATCTGTACATTTAATTTTATATATGATTATAATTTTAACCAAGCAGGAATACAATTAGAATGATGAAATTAACCATTTATATTATTTAAATTATAAATATTAATTCTAGTCATAAATTTTTTAAGCAAGTATTTTAATAATTGGATAATTATATATACATAAATTTTTTAATTATTTTCTTAATAGTGTAATAGGGGTAATTTACATTTTTATTATTATGATATTTTGAAGTTGACTTTTTTACTGGTGCATTATTGCCATATATTTTTAAAATATAATTAATGTAGTCTTTACTTCATAAATGATGATGATGATTAATGTTCACTAAGACCGATATGGTCAGGCCTGCCTTAAGAAATAAACAGTTAATTGAGATTATTTAAAATTTTATTATTGTCATAAAAAAGGAGGGAAAGAAGCCTTTTGAGGTCACTATAGTTTTGTTGATTGAACAAGTCAAAGAGGTTCATCCTAGGACAAATGTTTTGGAAATCAGAACATATGTGAGTAAGGCAAGAGAAATTGTGATAAAAAAAGGAGGAAAAGAAGCCTTTTGAACTCACTAGCTCACTATAATTTTGCTTATTGAACAAGTCAAGGAGGTTGGTCTTGGGGCCAATGTTTTGGAAATCAGAACATATGTGAATAAGGCTCAGAAAATCCAACAGAAAGTTCTTTTCAACTTCCACTCTCTTAGTATCATAGAGGAGGCATATTCTTTCATCCCAAGGTACCTTGGGAATAGACCAACATATGGCTTCACTCCATAGTTCATGAGAATTAGTTCTAATCCTTGCAATATTCATTCTCTTCTTAGCAACATCTTTACATTTTCTTCTACAACATTTCTTTCTCCCTAAGAAAAATCATAATTTTCGTCGTTTAGTGAAAATTACATTTTTACATATGCACTTGTGTGCCAAAAAAATTGTAAGTAAAAATGGGGCTTATAAGCCCATATCATGTCCCATCAAATAATATGTCAAAAGATAAATATGGATCATAAAAAATACATACAAATAGTTAAGCTATTCATGAGATAAATATTGAGAACCATGAGGCAATACCAAAAAACTAAAAGTTTTCAAAAAACTTGGTCATCCAACTACTCGCCTTTAGAGAAAGTTCTATGATAGTACTCTAGTGAATTTTCCACTAACTGCTCCTAAATATTCCAAGTCCCCATATCCTATTCTAGACCAACCTTGGAAAGACATTTGCAATAATGTTCCTTTCCATGTAGATGTGACAACATGTAATCTGATCAAAAGAAAACTTTAACCTCAAAAATTCATCAAAAATAAGAAACATTGTGTGAGTGTGATACTTGTTAGTCTCATTGAGCTATTTAATAACAACCAAAGAGTCTCAAAAACATGAAGCATTTTGCATCCCTTTTTAAAAGCAAATGATGATAATAACTTTAGACTAAGCATCTCTACATAATTATTTGATCCCCTTCCCAACCCACTTGGAAGCCTAAATTAGTGATTTTCATATAGGTATAAAATTGTTCCACTACCAAACACACCCATATCAAGGGACGCCCCATCAAAATAACCCCACCAGATAGAACGATCCACTTCTTCAACAACAATGTTCTAGGGTTTGTCTAATACAATATCATCAAGAATTAAGTCATATATGGCAATGATTTGGCCAACCACTCTATCAGAGAAGAGAGACTAGGATTGAAAATGGCTTTATTTCTAGTTAGCCAAATGCCCCAACGAAAAATTGGAGGGAGGTTTCTATATTTTTTGGGACTACATTTTCCCACCATGATTGTGAGGCATCTTTACACGAAGGACCCTACCATCTAAAATTTAAATCTAAATGCAAGCTTATTGTGTTCCATACTATAGAGGAATAAGGACATTCAAATAATAAATACAAATTTATCTCCTTTCTGTTTTTACAGAGAGCACACCAACTTGGCCCCATGAAACATATTTTCTATAAATCAACCCCTATGGGGGCCTTTCTTTCAAGAATAATCCATAGGAACAAATTTTCTTTTGTAGGGCATCACAACTTCCAAATTTTTCTTCACCACCACTCCACATTCTTCATCTCTCTATAAAAAATGATGTTTAGGTAACCAATCTTTGGAGAGTAATCCCCAGATGGAGCATGAACCCACCATAAAGAATCTACGTTCTCATTGATTCTAACATGTGAGATATTGAGAGTGTTTGTATAATCCCACCAATGGGTTGTAAAAGCATTAGGCAAAGTTAATTGTGTAGCACTAGCCTATCCTTGACCCCATAAATATGTGCTTTATGGATCTACCACATTGCTCAAGGTATACTTTCCATTGTCATTCAAAAATTCCACCAAGGCTAGAGGCAACAAGTAGTTTGCATTGCATCCAACCCATGGATCCCCTCCAATTCTAGCTCTTTCACCATATTTAACCCTCCAAGCTAGACCACTCTCAATTACATTGAAAGATTCCATAACTACTTTCCAGACCACTCAAGACATTCGACTTGGATTTATTTGGGAGTATGACCCATTTTTTAGTAGATAAGGGATATATATATATATTTCTTATTTACCACTTCGGCCCATAGGCTTACGTAATCTATTAGCCTCCATCCTATCTATGCTGCTAAAGTTTTAGATATGCAGAATATATTTTTTAACCCCTCAGCCTCCTCATTTCTTAGGTAAAGTGATTTTGTCCCGCCTTACCAAGGAGAAGTTCACCCATCCTTTGAACCCTTACATAAAAATCTAAAGCAGGATCGATGAATTAAATTGAGAATCCATTTTGGGATCAATGAAAGAGACATCCAAAATAAAAGAATGGCTTCCAAAATTAATCTTATAAGCATAAGCCTTCCCGCTCTAGAAAGCCATTGGAAGCTCCAAACTTGAGTGGCCTATCACACAAATAATATTCAATGGAAAGGAAAAATCAATACTATTCACTACCGAGAATATTGGATCTCTCACTCAATGCATTAAATAGCTCTTAGTTGATTCAGTCGCCACAAATATAACCCTTTGCCCGACAATCCTTACAAACGAGGAGATAAGGCCTCGCTATGTTGAGCTTTGTTTTTTGTTTATGAGTCTTAGGATGCTTTTGTTTCTCCAATCTACACTCTCTGCCATTTGTGCGGATTCCATGATTCCATGATTCTCTGACTTTTCAGACCAAGATTCCATGATTGTTCCCATAATGGGCTTCCATTTTTCTAATGGAGAGAGATTAATTCTCCCGCCTATCAACCATCTTACTCTACCGAATACCAATGAGGGTAATTGAGTTTAGGTATTGTCTCCATCTTCCCTTGGTGTGACTAGAGTTAGGAATCTAGTGGGTTGCCTCCTCAAGGATTTCAAAATATGAAAAATCTTCTTGGTCATCCACTGTGAGGGTCTCGGGATGGTGACTCTCATCACAAATATCAAGATGGGTAGTTGAATGCAAGATGGCCACAACCTCTTGATCCTAGGACAGGGATCATATTCTACTTTGCGAGCCACAACCACTTCCCCCTTGATGATTGCACATGTGTTTCTGAGGCATGCTACACAAGAAAGGGAAACAATAATTACAAAGATCAAGACTCAAAACCAGAGGAGGAATTATAGATAAAATGAATATTAGGAGGAATATTGAAATGATGGATGGGGGGAGGCATGGTCAAATAATACTAGCATAGGCTGTCAGGACAGAGATGCAAGGCAGTAGATAAAACTCCTTAAGTAGGGAGGGCTCCCATAGTTGCTAAAACACCACGAACTAGAATGCTAGTCACTAAAAACTACTATATAACAAAATAGACTGAAGTCATTAAATTCAAGGCAAAAAAAAAATGTGAACAAAGTTGAGAGATTCAAGAAGTACCCTAAAGAAAGCCATCCATGTTGTCCAAACTTGTGAATGTTGTAGATTTTAGGATAGGGTAACGACCACTACAATAGAAAACAATAGCTTTCGAAGAAACCATAGTATTCAGTGAGAAATATAATCAGAATGGCCAACATTTCCATTTAATTTTCCATTCCACTTTCTCTATTAGGACCAAGCCATCCAAATACAATCAACTTGTCTGGGCACGAACAATCCTTGACCACCACAACTACATCGTATATCACAAACAGACATGTTTCAAGAAAAAGTAGGTGAATTCCCTAGAATTACATGAAATTTGTCATGCATAGGCCTCTCAACGTTGGAAGACCCCAGAAGAAATCACAACCATGAAAAGGAAGGACCTTAACACAACATAAAATTCACAAAGGGTAAGCTTTGTAGTTGGAACCGAAATAGAGTTTATGATTTTCAATGTCCATAAATTATGAAAGGAATAATCGCATGCCTGGTACAAGGGGAGGGTTGGCCATACCAACCCCCCTCTTAAATGATTTGTAAGGTGGTGGGTTGGTAGGCTCACCCCCTAGTCTCTCGCATGCTCTCATTGGTCACCCAATTAGAAGGATCTTTTCATCATTATTATAAAGTTGAAACTCTCTAACTTAATATGAAAGCCTAGTCACTAACTTACCCATTCATAGAATCACTTATCCTAACCTCCATTGGTTGAAAAATCCCACTCAACATCTTACCAATTCATAAAATCACTTATCTAATCCTCATAGATCCAAAGTCCACTGTACCATCACACTTTAGTCATATGTGTACCATCACACTTTAGTCATATGTACCAAATTGTTGTCGTGGGCTATGCAAAGATTTGAGAATAAATTCTCTTTGAAGATATATCAAATTTTAGGTATTTTCTATACCTTAATTATAAAATATTATGGAAATATCTTTAAGATGAAAGTGAATTTTTGAAATATATAATAACATTTTTCTATAATTAACTATTGAAAAATATAATATATTAATCATAAATTTAATATAATTTATTTTATATGTTTATAAATATAATAATTTGAGTGGGTTTATGATTTAGATCTTTTTGGTATAAATTTTTAATAAATTCTAATCTCTACGAGTTAATAATCGCTAAAATTAAAAACAAATAATATATAAATTTAAAAAATTAAATATAATCAATTAGATTAATATATATATAAATACTATAAATATATATAAAAATTAAATTTACTTGCATATTTTAATTTAATGCATTTATTGAGTTAAATGCATTAATATTAAGATATGCAAATATATATATATATTAAATTTATTTGCATATCTTAAATATTTAATGCATTTATTGAGTTAATCGTAGTTAGTTTCAATATGTCACAAGAAAAACTAGATTTATTGACTATCTATGAAGCAAAAGAGTAATCAAAATAAAACTAGTTGTTGTGAATTAATAGTCCTATCAACTATTGAACTACAAGTAAAAGTGCTATTGTGCTACTGTAATACAAAATAGTGAATCAGGAATCCAAGGAAGCCATTGGAGTTGGATCTTGGGTGTTAGACCCTAAACTAGCTAGAGGATTAACATTGCACTAGAGATGGCTCTCCAGGTGGGAAATCCTAGCATCTAGGCTCTCTAGACAAGAATATTGGTAACATTGGGCATTCATGATATCATTCAAAGCAGAGATATTGGTGTTCCTCTCCTCATGTTTCTCCTTCAGGACCCTGCCCATGACGGTTTCCATCTTCCAATAAAGAGTAATGGAGTTTAGGTATTGTTTCCATATTCTCATGGTGTGACCAAAGTCAGGAACCCTAGTCGACTACCTCCTCAAAAATTTTAGAATCTGAAAAATCTTGTTGGTCATTGGTTGTGAGGGTCTTAAGATGGTGAAGGGGTATTTCAATGGAAGATGGCCGCAACCTCCTGAGCCCGGGACTAGGCTCGTGTTCTACTTTTGGGGTCACATCCACCTCCTCGTTGGTGATTGCACGTGTTTCTAAGGCATGATGCACAGGAAAGGGAAACAACAATTATAGAGATCAAGAGTCAAAACTAGCGGAGAAATTACAGAAATAGGGAACATTAGGAGGAAGACTAAAATGAAGGTTGGGGGGGCGGGGGGCTAGTTAGATAATACCAGCACGGGACAACAAGACAAAGAGGCAAGGTAGCAGATAAAATTCCTCAAGTAGGGTATGGCTTCTAACAATTACTGAAACACTGCAGACTAGAATGCTAGTTATCAAAAACTACTATATAACAAAATAGATTGAACTCGTTAAGTTCAAGGCCAAAAAAATTGTGAACAAAGCTAAGAGTGTAAGGAAGTACCCCAAAGAAAGTCGTTCATGCTATCAAGACTTGTGAATGTTGTAGAGTTAAAGATAGGGTAACAACCGCTACAGTAGAAAACAACAACTTTGGAAGAAACCACAATATTCAGTGAGAAATATTGTTTGAACATCCAACATTGCCATTTAATTTTCCATCATGTTTTCTCTATGAGCACCAAGTTGTCCAGACTCCATCAACTTGTCTCCCACATTCTTCGACCACCACAACTACATTGTCTGTCATGAGTAGGCATGTTTCAGAAGAAAATCCCCAAAATTACATGGAATTTGTCATGCACGGGCCTCTCAGCATTGGAAGACCCTAAAATAAATCCCACTTGCGGTGGGGGAAGGGAAGTAACACAACTAAAATAAATCCCACTTGCGGTGGGGGAAGGGAAGTAACACAACGTAAAAGTCACAAAGGGTAAGCTCTACAATTGGAGCCGAAACAAAGTATGAATTTCCATGTCCATAAATTATGAAAGAAACAGTCACATACTTAGTACACAAGGAAAGTTGGCAATGTCAATCCCTAAATTATTTGTAAGGCAGAGGTAGCCAACTCACCCCTAATCTCTTGCATTTTCTAGTTAAACACCCTGTTTGAGAATCTTTTCATTATTATTATAAAGTCAAAACTCTCTCAATTAATATGAAATCCTAGTCACCCACTTACACATTATTAGAATCACTTATCCTAACCTCCATAGGTTGTTGTGGAATATCAAGAGATTTAACACATTCATAGAATCACTTATCCTAGCATCCATAGGTTGTTGTGGGAAATGAAGAGATTTAACCATAAATGCTCTTTGAAAATATATAATATTCTAGATTTTTATTATATTTCAAGTATAAAATATTATGGCAATAGCTTTCGGAAGAAAGTGGATTTTTAAAAATATCTAATAACAATTTTTCTGTAGTTAAAATTAAATATTAAAAAAAATATAATATATTATTATATTTTAATATAAATTTATATTTTATAAAAATAATATTTGAATGGGTTTGATAATTGCAATGCATTAAATAGCTCTTAGTTTATTCAGTCGCCACACATCTAACCCTCTGCCAGACGATCCTTACGAACGAGGAGATGACACCTCGCTACGTTGAGCTTTGCTTCTTCTTGATCACTCTCGCGATGCTTTTGTTTCTCCAGTCTGCGCTCTCCTATGACCACGGCTGCGGGAAAGTAAAGCCCGTCTTCAGCGTCAGCCCCTCCTCCGGAGTTGAACACAAAAGAGCGTGGAAGGCGAGAGGGAGTGCGTGGAGGTTGGAAGTGGTGCATAGGGACACTCTGCTGCCCGCCAACGCTCGCCCATCGTTCGAGCGACGGTGGGAGGAGACGCGCAAGCGGGATGCCGCAAGAATTCGGGGACTGGAGCAGCAGATAGAGAGGAGATTGAACAAGTCGGCGGGAAGCTATGCAAAGGTGGCAGAAGATTTAGGGGCCGATGTCGTGTCGGGACTGACGATGGGGATGGGCGAGTACTTCACGCGCATAGGCGTGGGAACGCCGGCGAGGGACCAATACATGGTGATCGGCACAGGCACCGACGTGACGTGGCTTCAGTGCATGCCGTGTAGCAAGTGTTACCGGCAGAGGGATCCCATTTTCAACCCCTACTCCTCCGCTTCCTTCTCCGCTTTAAGCTGCAACTCCGCCGCGTGCAGTCAGCTTGGCGTCCAAGGCTGCTCTCGTGGCGACGGCTGCGCCTACAGAGTCGACTACCTGGACGGCTCCTACACCACTGGGGTCATGGCCACTGAGACGCTGACATTCGACGACTTATATGTCTATAACGTGGCCATCGGCTGCGGCCACTACAACACCGGCCTCTTCGTAGGGGCAGCGGGGCTTCTGGGCCTCGGGGCCGGGCCGCTATCTCTCCCCTCGCAGCTCGGGACACAGCTGGACGGCGTATTTTCGTACTGCCTCGGTGACCGGTATTCCGGATCATCCGGCACGCTCGGATTCGGGGCGCGATCCGTTCCCGCGGATTCCTTCTTCACGCCCATGGCAAGAAACTCCCTTCTTCCTACCTTCTATTATCTCTCGCTCACCGCCATCAGCGTCGGCTGCCAGTACCTCCAGAACGACGTCTTCTCCATCGACTACACCTCGGGCCGTGGTGGTGTCATCCTTGACGCCGGCACTACCCTCACCTACCTGCAGAGGCCTGCCTACGAGGATGTGAAGGCCAATTTCATTGCGGGTACCCAAGATCTTACCCCAGCCCAGGGAACCTCCCTCTACGAGACCTGCTACGATCTGTCGGACGAACCTTACGTCATGGTTCCGGAAGTGAACTTCCACTTCTCCGACGGGAATATCTTATCTCTCCCGACTAACAATTATGTGGTTCCAGTGGATAACATGGGTACTCATTGCTTCGCCTTTGCGCCCACCGACTCTGGTTTCTCTATCGTGGGGAATATCCAGCAGCAGCATATTGGGGTTTCCTACGATACTTACAACGGTCAAATTGGCTTCGCCCTGGATCAGTGCTGATGCGGAATCTTCTGCTCTTGTTTATGTATATTATGGTCTATTTCCAAGGGAATTATAAATAATAATGGTCAACCTTGTACAATCAGTGAATGGTAGAATTTGAAATATTTTAGATATTTGATCGATAGTATTACCGGCTATTTATCAGATTTCAAAAAATAATTTTCCAAAGTCTGCCTTCTGGACCATCCATCTCCGAAAATCCATATGAGATTATGGAGGTTTGCTGTATGTAATTTATATGAGATTATGGAGGTTTGCTATATGTAATTTTTACTGTGTTTTAATGTGAAAGTATTACTATAGGTTTGTTATGGCAGGAATCTGATTATTAGAATACTATTTATTGATTATATTTAGATTGATTTTTGAAGAGTTTATTAGATTTTTATTTGGTTTAAAAAATTAAAATTTTGATTTTTTTATTATAATAAATGTTATTATAATATAAAATTTTTAATTATTAAATAAATAATATATATTAATAATTTAAGATTTATTAATGCATTATATATGTTAATAATTTATGGTTTGGTATTCTGCTGTTATTTATTAGATTTCAAAAAATAATATAAAGTTTGTAATTTTGATTATTTATATTTAAAATTTATATGAGATTATGGAGATTTGGTATATGTAATCATTTTACTATATGTATGTTTTAATGTGAAAGTATTATTATATGTTTGTTATAGTAGGAGTTTGGTTATTAGATTACAATTTAATGATTATATTTGAATTGATTTTTGAAGAGATTATTAGGCTTTTATTTGGTTTATATATATAATTTATGATTTAAGGGAGTGGTTTAGGGAAGTGAGATATTGTTAAATGAAGCATCTATTTTTCCAGTTTTATTACAATGAGATTATATATTTTTATGAAAATTTAGATATTATCAACAAAATTGTTACTATAAAATTTAGAAATTTCATATACTTTGGGTAAAGACATAAACATTTAGTTAACATTTTAAAAATTTTAAAATTCTATCATCTTAAGAAATGGTGTAGTGTTTAAGACTATGTGAAAGATTTTGTCTTTTCTACATTTATAAAAACACTAGCTCAAAGACCTCAACTTAGATTTAAAAAATTATATTCAACCTTGACTTTGTTTTTTTGGGATTTCAATTTTTAACGACATTAATATTTCATGTTGTAGTTTCATCGAACTTAATATTGCTATGGTATGGAATTGGTAAAATATAATTCTATTAGGTGGGTGACATGACACTCAAAGATGAATAGCCTTGCAAATTATTAAAAAGTTTTTATTGGGCTGTTAGTGCAAGATTTTATGAGTAATGTGCTTTTGATTGGTGTATAAAATTTATGACTGATGTGCTTTTGATTGGTGTATAAAATTTCAATTTTTTTGTTTTTTTCTATTTTTTTATTTTTTTCTATTTATTTTTTAGTTTGGTTAGTGAAACATCTCTTTGGGATGAACTTCTAATTACAATTGATACACAAAGATTGCCGATATGTTTTTGCCAATTGTATTACCACTTACTGACTGCTTTCCTAAAATTTAATATATTATAATTTTGTATTTATAAAATTTAAACTATCATAAATTTTTAATTATTTTTTAGTAGTTAATCATTTTCATTTATAGTCCACCGTAGGAGTCCGGTGGGACCGACTCCTCTGTATCTATCACGGGGAATATTCAGCAGCAGCATTATATTGGACTTTCTCTCATTGGTTTTGCTCTCCATCACTGGTGATGCGGATTCTGCTTTCTGTATATGATGGTCTATTTCTCAAACAAATTATAATAATCAGTGAGTTGTGTAATTTGAAATATTTCAGATATTTCATCATTTGTACTTAAATTTTATTGATCAGATTTCCAAAATAATATATAAATATAAACAAAGGACGATATGCTATTATGAAATATTGTTACATGCTTTTATGAAAGTTTATTACATGTAATCTGGTTATTGCATATTTTAATGTAAAAGTGTTACTATATGTTTGTTATAGGAAGAGTGTGATTATTAGCTTACAATTTACTGATTATATATTTAGATTGATTTATACAGTTTAAACAAAGTATGATATGTTATTATGGAAGTTTGTGTTTGAATTTTTTTTTTAATTTTTAAATCATTTTTCTTAAAATTTTAAAATATTACATATGTATGTATATGTTAATATATTATATATATATATAGTATATATTATATTACATTATATTTTTATTTTTTTGATTGATAATAATGTATGATTTTTTTATAATAATATTTCTTTTTTAAACTTTAAAATATTAAAATTTGAGTGAGTTCACATATAGTGAGATGTGGATTAGGTGATGGCTAAAATTAGTTATTTAGTAGAGTGTGACTCTAATGTATTTCAGTTAACGATCTCAATTGATCTCTAGTTTTAGAATAAGGATAGGTTCTAGTTTAGTTGAGTATTTGACTTTCTATAAACATCAACAACTGTTATTTTTAGCCCTAGTAGGTCATGCAACTCGAATTGCCTATTGAAATTAGATGAAGGCATAATTATAGTTCATTATTGTGCAACAGATTTTGGTAGAGAAATCTTGTGTCTTTTGTGATCAATTTGCTCTCATTAGTAGTTGCAAGATTTCAAGGAATTTATACATGGTATCAGAGCAGAAAGCAAGATAGAGACTGAGTTCCTTGATCAAATTCAAAGTACATTAAAAAGAAGATCAGTTAGCGCAGGAATTCTACAAGTGTTGGAATCACATCATTCTCTGGTTTGAGGATAGAGCAGACCCTAGAAGGGACTTCAAAATTTTGTGCATGGAAGGGTAGAATGGAGATTGTGTTCAATGTTTTAAAAATCGGAACCGGTGACCGGACCGATCCACCTAATGACCAAGGTTTTGAACTAGGATTGGTCAGGTCTAAATGAACCGGTTTAAAAAAATACATTAAATAATTAATTTTTAATGAAAAAAACTAATTTGAAGATTTAAAACAATGATTCCAAGCCAATAGAAACAAAATTTTTAAGGTTTTCTCATCTACATACCATGTAAAGGTGAATATATCAAAATGGTCTCTAGAGTCTGAAAACAATGCTCTAAGCTGTGTGGTCACTGAACTACTAGAGGTCTATATAGTAGTGATCAACAACATGATCACTCCTAATCATGATCAAACTCATCACCACTACTACACAAGAGATCATCAACATGAGCTACATAAATAATATGCCTCCGAGTTTGACGACTCCTAAAACTCCTCTACAACTTTAGTAGTAGCAAAAATAGACATCAAAACTACAAATCATTGATCAACATGGTCACTCATGGAACTCATCATTGGTTCAACACTACTAGAAATACATAAACATCATCAACAAGAGATACATGAACATCATCTAGCTCAAATTCTTCAAACTTGGATTGCTCAACCTTATAACATGATAGAAATTGAAATGGTTTAACATGCATAACCAATGATTTTGGTTTGAGTGAAAGGTTCATCTCCTCAACCTTATAATGTGGTAGAAAAAGATTAGCATGCCTAACCAGTTGTTTTCCTTTGAGTGAAGGGTGCATTCTTGTTAAGGCCGTGGTAGAGGAGTTCAACACTCAGTACCACCAACATCAACAAAGTTCAACAATAAATGCCACCACGATCAAGGTTCTTAAAGGGCTTCATGCTCTTGATCAAATTACAATCTCATACCCTCACGCGTGATAGAATCAAATGGAAACATTGAAAACCCCCAAACCATGAAATCCTGAAAACCATTAAGTCTACTGAATTTTGAGTGAAATCTAAAATTCTAGTTTCTGCATATGAAATCCATCGAGGTCGAAATCACTCTCAAACATCCTGAGTCATTTCATGGTAATGTTAAAAATTTAAATAAAAAGATGAAAATGAAAATTAAAGGAAATATCACTTTTACTTTAAGAATTTAACATTACCATTAATTGCCAACATTGTTAGGGTTGAGATGTGTCAGGAAAATGAGAGGGTAGGCATGTTTTTCTTGGAGGGACTATTTTTGGAGGAAAACAACCCCAAATTTCCCTCAAACCAGCTTCAAAACTCACAAAAATGCATTTTATGGCGGTTATAGTTGCCTTGGCAATAAACCGATCGGTTTAGGACAAAACCGGTTGGTTTGACCACAAACCGGCCAAACCGGCCAGTTAGGACCGGTTAGGGAAAAACAAATGCGACATGAGTAGGTAAACCAGGTTTTTAAGATGGTTTGACCGATTACTACTTCAGACCGCCCGGTTTTTAAAGCACTAGTTGTGTTAGATGATAATGGCGTTTTGAAATACATCAAGACTGATATTCCTCAACCTTTTGCATTATATTCACTACAATTGGCTCAATGGAAGAAGGACATTGCCAAAGCTAGGAGGATGATCCTAGAAGGAGTCAAAGAGCATATTGTTCCAAATTTTCATGGGAAGAATACAACATTCAAGATGTGGAAGGCCCTTACTAATATGTTTTAAAGCAGTAGTGATGCTAGAAAACTATCTTTGAAAGACAAATTGAGGAACATTCGAATGGGAAAGAATGAGCCCATTGTTACATATCTATCTAGGTTTTCTCAAGTGAGGGATGACCTTGGAGGTGTTGGAGAGACAATTCCACCAACAAATCTTGTGAGCCTTACTCTTCTTGGGATTCCCAAATCTTAGCATAGTTTCCAAGTTGCAATGAATGGAAGAGATAAACTCCCTCATTGGGAGAGGTTGTGGTAAGACCTTATGCAGGAAGAGATAAGGAGGAATACAAAGGATGGAGTCTTAGATAGGACTGATGATGAGGAGAACTTTTCTTTGGATGTAAATCAGAAGAAAGCCAAGGGCAAGAAGGCCCAAGGCAAGACTGAATCTAGTCATAATGGAGGAAACAAAGAAGAAGAATCTTTGCAAGATAAAGTGTTCTCATTGTCATGAATTTGGACATTATGCTACAAAATGTACAAACAAGAAATCCAACAAGCATGTTGTAGCAACGATAAGAGGCAAAGCATTCTCTTCTCAGTTTGAATTGGATTTCTCTTTGATAGCTCACGTGGAAAGATCAGTTCAAGGTAGTGTGTGGTATATTGATTCAGGGGCTTCATTCCATATGACAAGGAATACATATTTCTTCAATAGTTTGGAGGAGAAAGACATGCAATTACATATCGAGCTTCGAGATGATGGCAGATACATGACCAAAGGATTTGGTACAATTAGCTTTAGGAGGGAATCTAGATCTCATCTCCATCTTAAGAATGTGATGTATGTTCCAAGAATGAAGAAAAACCTTATATCAATAGCATTCCTAGAAGACAAAGGGTATGATGTAGTATTCAACAAAGGGAATGCCTACCTCAAGCATTTTTCTTCAAGACAAGTCAAGAATATTGGTGTAAGGATCAAGAACCTCTACAAATTAGAGGTTGATGCATGTGCAACCTTGAGCAGCAAGGAAAAGTTTTTTTAGGGTCGAGACGTTGGAGAGCTCTAGCACATGCACATGGGACATCTACATCATAGAGCATTGAAGATACTTCAACAAATTTCCACTAGGATACCGCAGTGCACCCTTCATCAGCATTATGTGTGCAAGGGATGCACCTTTGGAAAGTATGCGAAATCTTCCTTTTAGGGCCAAGATAGAAAATATGGAGTTGTTTTGGAGAGACTTCATTCAGATTTTTGTGGCCCCATCTCCACATTTTCAATAACCAAATACAGGTACTATGTGATATTCATTGATCATTTTTCTCGTAAGTGTTGGATTTATTTCATGAAGAAGAAATATGAGGTATATTCCAAGTTTATGGAATTTGAGACCTTAGTGGAGAATGAGATAGGGAATAAAATCAAGTCCATAAGGAGTGATAATGGAGGATAATATGTATCTTAAGGGTGGTGTCATCAATTCAATGCATCTCCCAGACCACAAGGTCTCACAGCACACACCATACGAGACGAATCATCAAGTAAATGCATCTACCCGACCTTAAGGTCTCATAGCACACAGTCTAAAGGAGAAATCACCAAATCAATGCATCTCCAAGGCCACAAGGTCTCACAGCAAACAACCTATGGGAGGAATTGTCAAATCAATGCATCTCTCGGGCCACAAGGTCTCACACCACACATCCTATGGGAGGAATCATGATGCTATATATTCAATGCTCCATCTCAAAGGGATTCTTAGCCACTCCAATTTCTTCACATAAACATCAGCAACCAGTTCAACAACAAAATTGTAGCCATGGTGGATCTTAGTACTTCATCTAACATTTCAGCAAACAACAATATCCATATTGTTCATAAAGCTTTATCTGGAACTTCTCGTAGAAGTAAATATTAGTAACCATAGTCGAATCCAAGAAAGAATAAGTGGCTTCTTATAGAAGCAAATATAAACAACTTGTTCATCAGCAAAAACAAAAGATCAAATAGATTAGCAACTAGCTTCACAAATCAACAACATTTGCAACTTCAATCATGATATATGCAGTAGGGTCATCCATGTCATTCATTACAATATAATTCTTCAAAATACACCCTATCAATATAGAGTCAGTAATTCCATGAATCAGGTGGTTCAACAAGTTAAACAAAGGAATTTATCAGCAAAGTCTCATAGCTTCTTCAAATTTATCATTAAGCAAGTGCTCATGGACTCGCAATCCATCATGCCACAACCTGAGCAAGAATTTGTCATACTTCCAATCTTACAGTTCTTCAATCAAGTCCCTCTTACATTGAATGAAGAGGACCTTTGTCCTGGTCATATCATCAATACATAGCAGAAAAATCATGGGCTCAACTTCATCATATTAGATCAGCATCGTTCTTCAAAACTTCTAGCCATCTTCATCTTAGAGCTCACATAGATTATAAGTGTGCTTCAATCACTATAATCTTGTCTTCTTGGCACGTTGTTCTTCCATCGATTTCCAACGATTTCCACACCTTGGAAATCTTCATCATGTCCCTGCAATCCTTGCTAGGATGTCATGGAAGAACATATACAACCAAGCAAGATATACAAAGACAAGAGACTCATAATGTAACAAAAATGGAAATAATTAGGACAGTATTTATCTCTTGAATATGTATCAGCTCCATAGTTATTCTCATCCATATCACCATAATCACGAATCTGTATTATCAAAGGATTCCACATCATCAAGGAGTCCATATCATCATCAAGGAGTCTGCATCATCAACGAGTCCACATAATCATCAAGGAATCCACATCATCAATGAGTCTGTTTCATCAATAAGTCCACATCATCAAGGAGTCCATATTATCATCAAGGATTCCACATCATCAATAAGTCCACATCATCAACGAGTCCATATCATCATCAAGGAGTCCACATCATCAGTAGTCCATATCATCATCAATATCAAGAAATATACATCATCATCAAGGAGTGTATGTCATCACCATCCACATCATCTAGAGGATAAAGTTCCTCCTTTCAAACAAACATAATAAGTTCTATTATTTTGGTCATAAGCTTTAGATTTTCTTCCAAACCTTACCTCGGGTTTACAAAACATGAACAATCCAATTTCAGTAATTCTTTTAAAAAATTAAAAGAAATACAATATAGTTGTCTTTTGAGAACATGACATCTCCCTCTTGATCTTTTAACCTTCATGCATCCAACTTGCACAACAACCTTATCATCAAGATGTAAAAAATTCTAGGAGTTATTGTTTCTTCTTATTTTAAGTGGAAGCGATCAATTCATATGCCCGAGGATTTCTCAACCCTTTTTAACTTGGTAGGGTTGTAATCTAATTGGGTAGGTTTTTGACTCCAAACCCTAATAATTCTTAAAATTTAGACCCTAACATTCACCAACATTCTGCATTCTTTTAAACTTCATCATTATCAGTAATCCTAGGGCTTTACATACCCTATGTTAGGAAACCAGCTCACAAAAAGATAGAAAAGATAGATCAACGCTTTAGAATTCAGTATCTTCAAGGGGGCAACCTCCTTTACATTACACAAATGAACAATTCTTGGATGATACAAATGACTAAACCTCCCTTCTATATATAGGCGTCTAAGGGGTCACAATATAATCAAGCCGACATAACAGTAATAACATTAGGGCACAAAAATGACAATAGTGGGTTTCTATGGGGCATACTAATAACAAATGGGGACAATAGGGGCACAATAATAACAATAAGGGATACAATGACAATAGTAATGGGGGAATCACTAGTATTATAGGGGCCTAACATGCCCCTCTCCTTCCGAAAAGCATTTTCCTCAACACTTGAGTAGTTTTGGATGCTTCTGTATAAAATTCTCATCCTTCCATGTGGAATCTTCAGTGGATAAGTTCTTCCACTTGATGAGATACTCCGAGATTGATCGATTTCGTAGCTATCGAGTTCTTGTTTATGTGACTGCTTTTGTTTCCAATATGATTTTTCCTTTCTCTTCAATTTCTGGCAATATTGTTTGAACTGGGAGCTTGTCACCTATAACCTTCTTTAAACACGAAACATGGAAAATTGGGTGCACTTGGGAAGCTGTAGGAAGCTCCAATTTCTATGCCATAGTACCAAATCTTTTGCAACACCTTGTACATACCATAATATTTTGGTGATAATTTATTATCCTTCTTAGCTTGCT
This sequence comes from Pinus taeda, assembly GCA_000404065.3. Classification (NCBI taxonomy): domain Eukaryota; kingdom Viridiplantae; phylum Streptophyta; class Pinopsida; order Pinales; family Pinaceae; genus Pinus; species Pinus taeda. Next base: position 3,240 of record APFE031538978.1, on the reverse strand, counting down.
TAAGGAACATTTGTTTATATGGTTGTAGCCATAGGAACACCCAGTCACCTACACCAAAACTTCTTTCGCTGCGATGTTGATCTGCATGTTGTTTCATTCTATTATGCGCCAATGTGAGGTTATCCTTTAAGAGTTGGAGAACTTGTTGTTGATGCTCGATGTGATCTTCCACTACTTGAACCCTAGAATTTTCTCTTAAATATGATGTGATGGATGGTGGATGATATCCATAAAGTGCCATAAATGGGGTCATTTTTGTTGCAGTATGGAAGGAAGTGTTATACCACCATTCAGCCAGAGGTAGCCATTTGACCCATTATGTTTGTTTATCAGATACAAAGCAACAAAGGTATCCTTCCAAACATTTTTTTACTATCCCAGTTTGCCCATCAGATTGAGGATGATAAGATGAGCTATGAGCTAACTGAGTACCGAGACAAGAAAATAATTCTATCCAGAAATTTCTAGTGAAAATGGGATCTCTGTCGTTTACAATAATCTTTAGGTTTCCACGTAGCTTTTGAATTGTTTCTGTAAATGCAGTAGAAACTGTACTAGCTTTAAATGGTTGTGATAATGCACAAAAGTGTGCATACTTGGTATGTCTGTCAACTACCACCATGATGACACTATTTCCTTCGGACTTGGGTAAACCTGTGATAAAATCCACTGAAACCTCTCCCAACGTTGGCTTGGAATAAATAATGGTTGCAATAAACCTGGGGTCTTAATTGTTTCAACTTTATTTTGTGGCAAACCAAACATTCTGCCACAAACTTTTGAATATCCGATTTAAGGCCATCCCAAAAAAAATTCTTCTCAACCTTGTGGTAAGTTTTTAAAAATCCTGATTAACCTCCTAAGGGAGATGTGTGCAATTCCATAAGAATATTTTGTTTGAATTGGGAATTCTTACATCAGTAAAAGTGATCTTTGTACCATAACGAATCATTTTTCCAGCTAAATGTACCAGATGTACTGGGATCTTGTTGTAACTTTCAAATGAGTGCCCACACTTCTTCGTCATTATTCCATTCCTCCCTTGCTTCATTTATCCAATCTGGTTGGATAATAGAAATGGCACACATAATGCTTCCACATCCCTCATCCTTTCTTGAGAGTGCATCTGCCACAACATTTTGCTTCCCTTTTTTGTAGATGATTTCAAAGTCATAACCCAACATCTTTGTGACCCATTTTTGTTGCTCTTCAAAGGATAATCTTTTTTCTAAAAAGTATTTAAGACTATCATGATCCGTTTTTACCTTGAAGTGTCTTCCCATTAGGTAGGGTCGCCATTTCTTAAATGCATGTAGCATTTCCAACATTTCCTTCTCATAAATAGTTGTGTAAATACTTTCCCTTGATTGGACAACTTTCAAAAGCAATGGGTCTTTCATCTTGCATTAAAACGGTACCAATTCCATTTCTTGAATCATCACATTCCACAATAAAGGTTTTTGTGAAGTCCGAAGTAGCTAAGACCAGTGCTTGGCACATTGCCTCTTTAAGATGTTCGAAAGCCTTTATTGCTTCTGGAGTCCATGAAAATGCATCTTTCTTCAATAATGTTGTTAGAGGTATTGCTATTCTCCCATAATTCTTAACAAACTTGTGATAATACCCTGTCAACCTGAGAAATCCCCGCAGATGCTTTATGGATGTGGGGATTTTCCATTCCTTAATGGCTTTAATTTTTCTAGGGTCTACCTTAACACATTCATGGTATACAATATGACCCAGATATTCCACCTCTTGTACTCCAAAGAAACATTTAGAGCTTTTTGCATATAATTGTTTCTCCTCCAATAGTTTGAGTACCCTATCAACATGTTCAACATGATCCTTCCAAGACTTGTTGTAAATTAGTATATCATCAAAAAATACTAACACAAATTTTCTAAGGAAGGGTTTGAAAATGGAATTCATCAAACCTTGAAATGTAGAAGGTGCATTGGTAAGGCCAAAAGGCATGACCAAAATTCATAATGACCCTATTGAGTTCTAAATATTGTTTTCTGAATGTCTTCAGTCTTCATTCTGATTTGATGATATCCTGAACAAAGATCCAACTTGGTGAAGTAAAATTAACCATGAAATTCATCAATGACAGGAATGGGAAATTTATCGTTAATAGTGAGCTTGTTGAGCTCCCTATAATTCGGACACATGCACCATGATCCATCCTTCTTGAGCACCAATACTACTAGAGCAGAGAAAGAACTTTGACTAGGTTGAATTATACCAACCTCTAGCATTTCTGCCACGATACGTTCAATTTCATTCTTTTGGGCATAGGGATATCTATATGCCCTGATGTTTGGAGGAACACTTCCTGGAATCAAATGAATAGCATGATCATGATCATGAATAGGTGGGAGACCTTTGGGAGTCTCAAATACCTTGGAATGATTGTCCAAGACTTTCTAGAGATCTGGAGAAATAGATGATTTTGATGTGGGAACCTCTAACGAACATAATTGTGCAATTACACCCTGTTGTTCCTTCTTTAGAATCTTTGTGATACTGTTAGAGCTGATTATCTTTCTCGGTTTCCCTGCAATACCCCTTCATTCAACTCCCTTTCCTTCTGCACAAAATTTCATGAAAATTTCTTGAAATTTAAAAGCTATTGTGCCCAAGAATTGTAGCCATTGGACTCCTAGTACAACATCGACACCACCCATTGGAATGGAAAGCATTGCGCTATTCAATACATATTCTCCCACGGGTAGCTTGATATTATGGCACTTTCCAGAGCAATTTATGGTTTCTCCACTTGCAACCATCACTTGACACTATGGTTCTGGATATAGGAAGCAATTCAATTCCTTTGCTATCTTACAATGAATAAAATTATGGGTACTTCCTGAATCAATCAACATTATTACCTTTTCCTTCTTGATATGTCCTTCTATCTTGATAGTTTGAGGAGTGGTAATTCCATCAAATGCATTATAAGATATGGTTGGATTCATTTCTTCTTTATCTAGGGTTTGTTGTTGTTGTATATCCTCTTCTTTTGACATTTCTTGTTCATTTTCTTCCTCCTCTTCACAATCTATGTAGAATAATTTCTTCTCAACACACTTACGACCTTTAGTGTATTTGCTATCACAATTGTAACGAAGCCCTTTTACTCTTTTTTCTTCCAATTGTTGTGGTGTCAACCTTGTAGGTTGTGGAAGGCTAGGGGCAACAACACTTCCATATTTATAGTTGTGAGTGGTAGGCTTCCTG
>APFE031538971.1:0-11566 GCA_000404065.3 Pinus taeda | reverse complement strand
CCTTTTTTCACGAATATGTGCTATCAGTGTAGGACAATTTATCAGCGCTTTATCGAATTTCTCACAATAACTGCATGAAATTATAGTTGGGTTGGTACAATCCCACGCATAATGTCCTGGACCTCCACAGTTGTAGCGGATTAACTGTCCACGACCCCTTCGTGGCCCCATTCTGCCCCGTCCTTATCCATCACCCTGGAACCCATTGCGTGTGATCGCCGCGGCTGGATCCTAACCTCGCACCTCAGCCTGCATTTTGTAAATAGGTGACTGGTCCATTAATAATTGGTAGCTACGACAATCCATTTCCTTGTGGCCCACCGATCTGCAAAAGTTGCAAAATAGCTGCTGGGGGGTCTGGTTGTAGTTTGGCAATAGATGACAGTTATCAGTGTTGTGCTTTCCTCCCACTTGACATATTTCACACCAGAGCGAGGTTGTCGTGCTCGGCCCTGCCTGTGCCTCTGGCCACAATGGTGCTAGTCCCCCCATTGCCACATAATTTATTGAGACCGGGCAGTGATCTTTATTGTGTCCCTAACTCCTGCACTTTATACACCATACTTCCTCCTGACCTTCTAGCCGCGGTGCCTATTCTTGTTTTAACTTCTTCATTTCCAAACACAAATTTTGGATTTGTGCTTGGATTTGCTGAACTCCCAACCCTGGGTCTTGTAACGAAGTTTCATGCAACCTCATCGCTCAACCTTGGTTGAGATCTTTTGTTGTGACATATCCGTCCTTAGATGTGGTGTTAAGGATGCCATAAACCAAGCGTAGTGTTGCACATTCGTCAAGGTCATGTTAGCCTGGTGAATAGTATTTTTCGGTCTTTGGTCCAAATCCCATGGTGTTTCCCCAGGCATCATCACAATCTCCTTGAATCCTATGATCGACTGCGTTTCTGACTTCGGCTGGCTAAACTCTTTCTTTAGCTCGGTATGGATTTCTGCTGTCCCCATTGTTGGGTGATCGCTTGAGTACTTTATGTACCATGTTAGCAATGAGCGCACTAACTAAGGTAGCCTTTTTTATATTATCATCCACAATTCGCTGTGTGTTCCATACTGATGTTAACACAAACCAAAATTTTTTCAGGTCTTCGCCTCCTGCTCCTTTGAATACCGGTAGCTAGATCGTGCTGGTCATTGTTACCCTTGACAATGTACTATGAGCTACTACTGTTCCTGGTTCCTTCGATCCTTCAAGTCCCTGCATTTCACATCAAACACCCCTTAGGCAGATCCCGATTTTGACAATGGAACCATTTGTTGGCTTATATGGGCCTGACCTAGGTTCAGAAGAATTATTTAGCCAAGCAAATCCCACAACTACCAGCCCTTTCGGCAACAGCCCGCGGAGCACAGACTGAGGTCTCACCAGAGGTAGCAGGGGAGGGTGCTAGAACAAGGTTTCTGCACCCTTGGGATGTCTAGAGGTGGTCTGGAGGGTTCGAACACCATTTTTTAGCCCCACGTTGCTCTGTATTCGTGCAGATCCTGACCCAGAATAACTTTAAATTTCTATTATCGCGTTGTTTACAGATCCAATCTATTTGATGAAGTATGGTAAACCAGATCTACTTAGAAGGGTCTTTAAGAAAACATTTAAAAAATCTAACCCATTCGTGCACTCAGAATAACCTCAGATTCACATACATATATAACATAAGCATATGCACATAGATTAAACAACTATATCAACCAGTCATACAGTCAAATTCACGATAACTCAGATTGTAACACAGAATTTGTAGAAGAAACTTATCTTTATTTCCACTTATCACCAATACATCCAGATCCGCCCTGCGCACTCAGCTACAAGGGTCTAAGCACATAGCTACAGACTCTTCTAGGCCTCTGCGCACACAGCTGCAGAGCACCTATCCACTACCTGAACCCTCGACTCAGCCTTACAAATGCTTTTAGACTATTCTTCTCAAAAACCCATTAAAATTTAGATCCAAGATCATACCCCAAAAAGAACTGCCTTTCCCTCATAGAGCCGTACTCTATTTATAGCTTCCTATGGTCTGCGGACTAACTTACTTCCTATTATTTTATATTATTTCTTGGGCGGACAACCCTTTGACTCGACCTTTTACATTTCGCGCTCTGCATTTTTTGGAGGTTTACAATATCTTTATCCTACTTTCTAGGCTATCCGACCCAAAAATGTTACGCGGGACCTCCACTACCCAACACCATCTAATAATTAATAAAAAATCTCAAAACCTATTAAGAGAGCCCTCTCAAGTTTAGGAGGCTAAGCCTCAACCTAAAGATTGGTTGGAAAGAGTTACTCAGAGTCTTCTTGATCAACAGCCTATCAAGGTCAGATTTTGTGATAGTCCAGTGCTCTTGCATCAAAGAGGGAATATTGTTTAAAAGAAATCAATTGTGCATACCAAGTTGTTCTATGAGGGAGAATTTGATCAAGGAGAAACATAGTGGAGGACTTGGAGGGCATTTTGGTGCAGACAAGACTTATGAGCAATTGAATTGGTTTTATTTTTTGCCAAAGATGAGGTTTAAAGTGGAAAAGTATGTGAAAAATTGTAAAGTCTATCAGTATGCAAAGGGAAGGAGTCAAAACATAGGTTTGTATGTTCCATTATCTATTCCAAATAGGCCTTGGGATATGGTAAGTATGGACTTTGTTTTGGGTTTAGCAAAAACTCAAAGAGGAAATGATTCAATCTATGTAGTAATTGGTAGATTTTCAAAAATGTCACATTTTATTCCATGTTATAAAACCAATTTTGGTACTCACATTTCTAATCTGTTTTTTAAGGATATTGTAAGATTACATGGGTTACCTAAGAGAATTGTTTCAGACAGAGACACCAGATTTGTTGGAAATTTTTGGAGGACATTATGGAAGAAGCTTGGAACTAAACTAAGTTTCAGTTCTGCTTCTCATCCTCAGACTGATGGATAGACTGAAGTTATAAATAGAATCTTAGGTAATCTTCTGAGAAGACTTGCAGGTGAACATCCAAAAGAGTGGGATCAAGTGTTAGCACATGCAGAATATGCATATAATGATTCTCGTAACAGGAGTACAAGGTAGAGTCCCTTCCATATAATCTGTGGAATGCACCCAAGAGGAGTGTCTGAATTGAGAGACTTGGGAAAATATGAATGGAGAAGTGCTAAAGGAGAAGATTTTACTACAGAAGTTCAAGCAATACATGAACAGGTAAAACAACAATTACATGACAACAACATAAAATACAAGAGCAGAGAAGATTTGAAGAAAAGAGAAGTTAATGTTGGAGATTTTGTTTTAGCACAACTAAGGAAGGAAATATTTCCAAAAAGGGAGTATAATAAGCTAAAGTTTAAGAAAATTGGACCATGTAGAGTCTTGAGGAAATTTTCTGCAAATGAAAATGAAATTAAATTACCCCCTCATATTGGAATATCTCCAATTTTCAACGTTGCTGATTTGAATAAGTATGGAAGTGAAAATGCAAATGACATAGAAAAGGATCAAGAAGAACAAGAGATTGATTGGGTAAAAAAATTACCTATAGAAAAGGAATTGAAGCTAGAGAGGATTTTGGACAAGAAATTGTTGAAGAAGACAAGAGGATAGGAGTATTTTCAATATTTGGTCAAATGGAAAGATCAACCAATTGTTGAAGCTATTTGGAAGGCAGATACCATGCTACAGAAGTTGGGCAATTCTGTAGAAGAGCTCATTGAAAGGAGCCCATGAAGAATTTTGTCCTCAGGAGTCTGATGTAGGAGCATGAGGCTTGAAGACAAAAGGCTCCGAATTTATTCCAAAAGTACCAAAAAAGTTTACAAGCAAAGGAGTGGGATCCTTTAGTTGTCAATTTACAAGTTTTCTAGATAGGATTTGAGATAGGATTTAGGGATTGAGTGATTTTGTAATTAATTCATGCAGTTTATATTCAGTTGAGATTCTTGAGGAGAATATCAACTAGATTAGATATTGTTTAAGATTAGGTAGATTCGATCCAGTGTTTAAGGATCTGATTGTTAGGATGACATGGTATTTATGTAAGTTCTGAATGATTGTAACGGGATTGATTTGGCTTGTTTTGGTCATATAAAATTAAGTTACAGAAAATATATCTCTATGTATTTTGGTGTGTAATTGGTCAATCCCGGAGGTGTTGCATCCCTTCGAAGTATCTCTGTGTATTATTGCATTTCCAGTTTGGCCTGAAAATTTAGAGTTATGTATGATTTGGTGTGATCGGGTTTAATTTTTCTTGCACTGTGTATAAGATCTGGGTGATCAACAACTATGGGGATGGAAGTGTACAAATTTATTAATCATGGTTGAAGCCCCGCACTCACTCCTAACCGTCAATCTCAATTTCAAACTTTTAGGTCACAGTCAACTATGGGGGTTAGGTCTATTTTTAAGTTGTGTGCTAGTTGAAGACCCATAAGCTGAAGGACTTGATGGCTTCTATTATCCAACGAATATCGGGTCATCAAGTGCTCAGAATTTAATTCCAAAAACAAACCAAAACTTTTATAGATCAAGGTTTTATATTCCTTATCGGCTCCGTAAGGACGGTTAACCCTTGTGCAAGTGCCTCAACCGATATCGCTGTTAACCATTGGATCAAGTGCGCTTGATCAAATGGTGGAGGATCGCCAATTAGTTTCACACCACAATATTTCATGAGTGAATGAACCTTGGCCTTAAGAAAATTCAATTTGTGATGTGCGATGCTTAGAGGACTTGTAAAGCACTTATCATTTTGGCTAAAATTAAGCAGTTCTGCTAATTTAGCAAAATAGTCAAGTTTGGAGGTAGATGACAGATACTCCAAAGGAAATCTAAGAAAAAATTTCCACCTGAACTTGCAGAAATCATTTCCAAATTTGAATGATTGTTCATTACACCTGCACCCAGGCCACCATCTTGTCTAATCTTGTAGAGACGAAGACTAAGATGAAGAACACTTTTGGAGACAACTCCATTCATCCCCTGAAAAGATCTAGGTCCATAAAATTTCAGTTGAATTTTGGGGAATCAGTTCTACTACATGATGTTATGTGTGTACCTAGATTAATGAAGAATCTGATATCTATATCCACATTTAAAGATAAATGGATGAGGTTTGCCTTCATTAAAGGTAAAATTTTGACTTGGCCTGCTGATTCACCCATTAGAGATGCATTCATGTTAGGATCAAGATTTGAAGGACTCTATAGCATCATTGGAAGACCTCTTCTAGCATTGGTTCATAATGCCAACCATCTAAGCAAGTTATGGCACCGTAAACTAGCTCTTTTACACTATGATGCACTTCTGAAGTTTAAGAAATTGGTCTCATATATTCCCGATGTTCAAGCTCATCATGATGGAGTTTTTCTAGGTTGTGCAAGTGGAATGAAAACAAAGTGACAATTTTCCTCTAGTAAGAACAAGACAAATGACATCTTCCATCTCATTCATTTTGATATATGTGGTCTGATGCCTATACATTCTGTTGATGGTAATCTCTACTACATCACCTTTATTGATGACTTCTCAAGAAAGACATGGATACACTATCTTAAGCACAAAAATTAAGCCTTTACAATATTCAAGGAATTCAAAGCCTTCATCAAAAATAAATCGGGAAATAAAATCAAAGTCTACGGATCCAAAAATGGAAGGGAATACATGTCAAAAGAATTCATACCATTTTACAAGAAAGAAGGGATCAAGAAAGAAACAATTGTGTCATATACTCCTGAACATATTTTTCTAGTTGAAAGGAAGAACATGTATATATTAGAAGTTTCTCGTGCCATGTGTTACACAATATTTTGTCACACCTCCCGCACTTCCCTATGAAATACCCTGAAGTATCCAAAACATGACCATGATGCAATATCCTCATCTAGATATGTAGCTCAAATCCTCCCTAAATCAATGATGAAACATGCCTTGAGCTTCCCCTGAAGGAAATGGATCTAAAACACTAATTTTAGTATCATCGCTTCCGTAATACTGAAAACCACGATGGTCAATAGTTTCACTATACTATCCTAGCGATGCCATCACACTTTTGGATTGGATACTAGTGATGATCAATAAAAGGAATTTTTCCCAAAGAGGAAAAGGAGTTTCATTATCTAAAGGCTTCTAGAATGACGAGTTGGAGGTTGTTCAGCATGGATGAGGTCGAGTTCTCTCAACTTGTCCTTTTGGTCTTATCCCTATGAGCTACCTCCTTGAGATAAGGGCCTTATCCTATCTTTGGAGAGATCCTGACTCCCTTTCCTTGCCTATATATTCATCCTCTCCCATTCCCAAATGGTTGGTCTTTGGCTATTTACACCGTTACGCTAAGATTATGCCTACATGTTACTCATTTGGCTTAGAGGAGGATTGCTTGGAGAGCTTGAGCTTGGACTTAGACATTCACTCAAGGAGAGATTATTGACATCAAGGCTTGGTTGCATGCTTCCTCCTTTATTCTATTAATACATAGAACTACTGGTTGATTTTCCATAAATGTGTATGTTAATCCATCATTTATCTTAATTCTCCTGATCTGTTAAGTAGGTTACTTTTGATTATGTTATTTGTACTTGCACACTTTGTTGTGTCTTGATCTCTTGTGCAAGCATTTAAACACTATGAGAAGTAGGACCGAGCCTGTGTTGCAAGAGATTCGAGGTCTCCAACAAAGAAGGATATTATAGCATCAGAACAAGGTAGGCCATCTTCATCTTCTTCTTTTTCGATTGTAACTTAGGAAAGTGTCTTGTAGATTGTCATGTAGGTTGCTAGTCCCACTCATTGGGCTAGAGGGATCATCTCTGTCCATAGAGAGGATTTCCTAGACAACAAAATGGAAACTCCACTGGAGAATCTATAACCTTTTCCATCCAATCCTTCACCCTAGTTCTATGATGAGTTTGACCAACCATCAGGTTTTTGACTTGTCTACTTGTCTCTAGCTATTTACACTTATTGTTTATTGCTTGAGGACACTCAGTGTATTATGATCTTGAAGATTTTTATTTTCCGTCATTTTTCTCGTCCATCATGGGTTTAGCCTTAACAGTTGCGATGTCATCGCTGTTTATTTAATTACATTCGTGCTAATTACCCTTGCATCTCTCTTTCACCTATAACAAGCACGATGATCCCAGAGGATAGGAAAAATTACGGTTTTTCTTCTTGTTATCAGTCCTTTTACCTTCTATCAGTGATTTTCTAGTTTTCCTACAATGTATTTGTCTTGGTTGTTATGCTTGTATGACTGCAATTGTCTCTTGACATTGTTAATGTGTGTTTGAAGCTTCATTGCTTTCTAGGGTTTTTAGGGCTTCTAGGTCACTCTCTATTCATTGGTTGGTTTGCTTTTCTGAGACTGATAGCTCCCATTTAAGCGTCTTCCTACAATCAGGGCTTATTTTCCAAGTTTCTTTTCGTTCATTGACGTAAATTTGTTATTATTAGTGTCAAGTCATGTTGATTCTTTGAAAATTGCTTTAGTTCCATTATCAAGCATAGATTACAAATTGTTTGCTTTGGTTGAACTGAGAGAAAGTACTTTAAGTGAAACATCTTGTAATTTAAGTATTTTTGAGATATTTCTTGCATTATAAATCATAAAGTGAAAAAGGTTTTCATTGAGTTGAGTTGATTGCATTTTCCTTTGCTCATTGCACTAGTTTGCATTGTTTGAATCAAAGTGAAAGAAAAATCATTATTGTATCTTAGTGAAAGGAAAGTGATTTTCATTTCTATAAGATTGCATCTTGGCATTGAATTTGTTAGTGAAATGAAATATTATATTTCGTTTTTACATATTGCATTGGAAACAATTGTGTTAATGCATTTTTCTTGCTTCATGCATTATTTGGTTGTCTCTCTTCCTTTGTTAGTTTTTGCTTCATCGAATGAAATTGTTTCATTTTCATCATTTAGTTGCATTTTAGGAATAGGTGACATTGTTGAGCCATAAAAATTGAAACTTAATCCATTATAAAATTAAAATTTACCTCAATTAACCTAAGGAGCATTTGTCACTTAATGCAAATATCTAGAGGTCTAGGCTAGAAACGTGTTCCGACGTCATTAAACGTAGAAACTATCATTAAATGACTGCAGTGTATCCCAGGGGTGAAATCCCATCCCAGTATGGAAGTATATAGAAGTTTCTCCAGTAATTTTGGGTATTTTGGAGGAACTTCAGTATGATAAGTATATAGGGATGCTCTCATCGAACGGTTCTGCATTAGACAATGGGAACACGAACTTGTGCTCCCTGTACTGTCATGTATATAATGGGAGACCCCATTAGGTTGTTATCCTTTAGCCACATGTAACCAAGATAACCACCTTGTAAACGTGATACACCGAACACAACATTCGGGGAGATTGGTCGTCATACATTAAGTCCTTGTTTTTGGCTGGGGTGCATATTGTGGTTCACAGATACTTGGTAAGCCCTTTTTCCCAGTTATTACCCATTTTGATTTATTTTTTGTTTTGTGTCAATAAAATTAACTGCCAACGATAAAATGTCAAATCTATGCAGTTGCTTCTTGGCCCAATATTGAGTAATTCCTTGTCAATTTTAATTTTTAATCAATCCTCAATGAATCACCTCTTCTTCTTCTGCTCTTTAGAGAAAGTCATCATGTATAAACCATTATGTTCACCCCAAAGTTCCTCTTCATTGTCTGATACTGAAGGGTCTTCACAAGGAGTTCATCTGGAACTTCCTTAGTCATTTGAAGCTCAAGGCTTTGAACTTGGGATTGTCCCAAGAATCCAACCCTTTGCTTCTCATCCACCACCTTAGATTCTTTGTCACTTCAAGAGTTTGATCCCAAAACCCCTGAGAGTCCACAAATATTTCTCTTATATCCTATGAATCCATTATTCGATCCTTTTGTGATATCTCCTCAGTATCCTTACAGTACCTTTGAAAGAGTTATTTTTGCGGACAAAACTAACCTCCCTAGGAGTCTAAGACTCTCTAGTGACAAACAAGACAATTAAGAGCAATCCTTCTCTAAACATACATCATTCTATGAGAAACCAAGTGTTTTTCTATCATACCTCAAGTCCAACGCTCGTTGTAGCAGTCCAACCTCGCTGATCCGGATGAGCTCCTCCTTCACTTGGAAACCTGCATACACTAACAATCAAACAATTACATAACACCTGAATATTCCATAAAACAAAGCATATTCAACATATAGACCAAGGAGTATATGAAACAATTCATTAACAACAAATCATTGAGAAGAATGGACTTATTTGTATTAAGGAAACAAAAAAGAAACCATTACAACCTGAGCCTTGGTGTTGTGCAAGTTCCTCCCAGGGTCCAGCAAGAGTTTTCCTCTACTTTGACAAGCTCACCCACTTCCAAATGAAACAAGAAAGGATGGTAATCTCTCCTCACAAGCTTACAATGGAAGTCCTAATTCCAGCAGCATCTACCCTTTGGAATGTTCAGCTTTCAACCTCCCCTCCCTTGGCCCAATGCCTGTATTTATAGTGTTGTAGAGGAAGTTATTCAGTTCCAACATCAATGGGATACTCCCTCTTTTGGATGGGGTAGCTCCTCTCTTGATGGGATAAGTTCCTCTATCATAGGGATGCATGAACCATCTGGAGGCGCTCAATACACGTCAAACACTCTTCTAGAAAGCTCTAGAAGTGACCACAAGTAACTTTTTAAAGATGAAACTCGCGCCTTTTGACCTTTACAGGGGTACGCACCCATCCTTTGGCTTACAGAGCGTACAAGTACGCAGGTACAATGAGTTTGGGATGCGTACACGCAGGCAAGGTAGAGAGAACCTGCGTACCCAGAGATAAACATGATTTTTAATGACTTTCTCTCTTTTTTGAAGTTTGACATGGAGAGCAGAGGTATAAGGCTTGACAAGGAGGATAATATGACTATTGATGGAGCCATATTAACTGCAGATAGTCATGGTGACAAATTTCAGTGTAACAGATTGCCCCCTAAAGTGCGAAGCCTGTAATAGATAAGGTTTTATCTCATCTAGGAAGGGTGAAGTACTTTATCATTTCGAGGATTATCTTGTGGAGAGCAGAACCTGCAATTTTCAACACAAAATACATGTATAAGATTATATCATCGCTGAGGTAGGCATTCCCATACTCAGATCAAAACTTTAACTAACAGAATAACTACTCTGATACAGGAATGATTTCATAATACATCATAATCATAGACTCGTGTAGACACAGTATGGACGCAGCCATCTGTTTACAATTGGTCTACAATATAATGAATACAAAACTCCTCGCAGCCTGGATGGTGGAAACTAGATCCGGGGTCTTCATCTCTACTTCTCAAATCGGTACAATTCTAGCCATGCGAATAAATGAGTCGATGTCGAACATGGTAGAAACCACTTGATTGCTAGTCAATGATGTAAACTGTTAACAAGCGTGAGAGAGACCACCAGTAATGTCAATGGTTCTCAAAGTACCCAACACAATCCATGAGATGTGAATGAATGAGTCGATGTCGAACATTTCATGGAATCCTTCAATCACAAGTCAATGATGAAAACTGACTTTGAAGGCGAGAAACCTGCCATTGATGCATGCAGACTTCAAGGTACTGATGATTTCTAAGTCGAATTTCTAGATAATGTGCTGATGTCGATAGAAAGCGACCCATCGCAGGCAAGCCTACGACACGAAATCATAGCTCAAGTTGAAGAAATGTTGCTGCAAGGACTGACTCAATGATGACACAATGGATGAAAGGTATTTTGCGGTTGAATGTTTTGTTTATAGACCTCTTGAACACATAACGACACAACAGATGGTTTGGTGACGAATGACTCAAAGTCGGCTCCCATAACCTGACTAAAGATATTAATTCTCTTGGTCAACTGTGAGACAAGGGATTTCCCAACCCAGGCGAATGAATAAGTGTCGTGTTCAAGAGTGGTAGTAAGGTTTTATTTCTGAGACAAAAGGATATCAAATAGGCTCATTCTTCTCATTTTTTCCCCACCATTTCTGGCAAGTACCTCTTTATTTTTTACAAGCTTGAGGAGGATAACATATGCTTGTTTGTAAGCTCATCCTTCGGATGAGTCCAACTTAGTTTTTGATGCGAACCCTAAGGAGGAGCGGTCCGTTCCTGTTTGTAATAGAAAAGGTCCTTTACTGTGAAATTTTAACGAGTCCAGTATAGGAGAAACTCGGCGCTTTTCATATTTAGAGAGTCTGAAAAACTTAGAAGACTCCAGATTGAACTTTTTCGTAAAGTTGTGTCTCCTAAGCCCGAAAAAGTATAAAATAATACCTAGGATAACCGCTTGATCTTGCGACCAAGGATATTTTCATAGTTAGTGTCTTTGACCTGAAAAGTAAAAAGCGATCAAGGACACGTCGTTTTATTTCCAATATCGAATTTGAAAGGACAAAAATCCGGCAATCTTTTCTTGTTTTTACGGTCAGAAAAGGGCTATAAGGGGACCGTCTTTTAATTCCGTTTTAACGAGTGTAAAAGAAACGCTCGGCAATCTTTTCAGTTTTTAGGAGTCAGAAAAGGGCTTAAAAGATGATC
>APFE031538964.1:0-42316 GCA_000404065.3 Pinus taeda | reverse complement strand
CAAATGGAAATGGAACCATAAGAGTAGTCATCTATCTTTATTAACAGAAAGTAGAGTAAGGTACAACCGAAGTCCTGACGCTGAGTCCTTCTCTAGAGGGTCCAGCCAGCATGTCTCCCAAGCATTCACCTTTGAAGCAATCTCCCAAGTCAAAGGGGTCTCTCTCTCGCATACAAGGCAACAAGCTCATGACCTTCCTCAAGATCAAAGCAATCCTCACACAACACACCAAATGCCTACAAAGAGCAGCACTAATGCACTAAGAATTCCTCAACATAGCCTATATGTTCCAAACTAGCTGCTCATGGGCAATGGAGGAGGCTTATAAAGGAGAAGGAGTCTCCATGAATAGGTAAAGGATGAGCTTTCCCCCAAGATAAGTGGATGATCAGTCGAACAGACATGCGAGAGAAAGGATGGCGACCTCAACAGCCAAGTCTGGAGTCATCTGGAAGGCTGGCTATTAGAACAAACTTGCCTAAACAGGATCAGCGCGGGTGCAAAACTGGGCTGGCGCGCTGGCATCGTAAATCAATTATAGAAGAGGTTTGGTCAGCGCACAATGATACAAGCGGAGGGCGCGCTGTTCGTGGAATTGGACCAGCGCGGAAAACACGTGTGCTTCCGCGCTGGCAGCGCAGCAACTACATTATCCTCCACCAGTCAGCGCAGTTATTTAATAAACAGTTGCGATGATTCAAATATCTTAGGCAAAGAGGGTTTTTAGCCATTTCAGAGGGCATAGTCAAGGTGAATGTGACTTCATGACACAGTAGGGAGACTGACAAGGTGACAGTGACATTTTACTGTGTAACAAATACAGTGGGAGTTCAAAAGTATATAACAACAGCTAACAACTAACTTGTCCAGCGTTCAAAGACACTTTATTTATAACTGAAGAAGGCGAACTAACTTAACGAAATCTAAGTAATTCGAACAGCTGAATAAAAACACGTAGTCTTGCTACGTCCTCAGATTTAGGCAACGACCATTGTGGGCATTCAATCCGCTGTTGGATTATGTTTCCCACTACCTTCATAACTGAGGACGATGCCACTTGTTCTTCATGTGCTCTAAAACAGAACACGCAGAGCCGTGCCACCGCCAATGACCTCCGTTGACCGAAGTTACCTCCTCGTTGACCACGGGCTTGGATGACTGGTTTGGATGATCTGGAGGGACATACACCATGTCCTTGGTTCCACGAACTTGCCCATGTGGCTCTTCTTCCCGGAGGACACCTGGAACATAGAATTTAATAAAACAGCTGCGGAATCCGGGGTTGGCTGCGGAAACCGGGATCAGCTGCGGAAAACCTTGTATGAGTTGTGGAAAGCAGCACCTTGAACCAAAATTCTAAACCAAACACAGTCATTAGCATAATTAGAAAACCATGTAAAAAGTCCTAAAATACAATGATTTGAGAAATTTGATGGAGGGAATGAGTGGCAAAATAAGGAAATGAATAGGAAAAAGAGGCTGGGAGGATGTGTAAAGAAGTGTAGGTTTGAGGCTCAACAGGGATGGTAGGAAGTAATTAATTGGAGTTGGGTGCCTTGTAGCTTGGAAAGTTCTTACCAAAAGTTACTGGTGAAGATCAGGTCATGATCAGACATAATCGAAGTGGGCATGCCATGCAGTTTGAAGATTTGGTCCATGAAATATTGAGCCACCAAAGTGTGGGTAAATGGGTGGGGTAGGGTGCAAAAATGAGCATACTTAGAAAGTTTGTTCACAACCACCATGATGACTTACTTGTTGCTTGACTTCAGAATACTAGTAATGAAATGCATAGAAACATCTGTCCAGATTGAGGCAAGGATGGGAAATGGTTGTAAAGTGCCTAGGGACTTGACTGTTTCTCCTTTGTGGCACTGACACACATCACATTCAGCTACAAAAGTAAGAATGTCAATTTTCATGCCTGTCCAAAAGAAGGAACGATGAGTGCGAGCATAAGTCTTCTGAAAGCCTATATGTCTTGCAGTGGGAGATGAGTGCAACTCTGCCAAAATGCGCATTTTGATGGTGGATGTTAATGATATCACTACTCTATCCTTGTAGTGAAGAATCTCTTCCTTCCAGGAGTAGCCCACTGTGGAATTAGGATATGTTCACAAGTTATTAATGAGTTGGGAAAGCGAAGGATATGAAAACCATTCCTTGCGGGCTTCTTCAATCCAATCTGGAATGGGAAGAAAGATTGCTAACAGGGTTCTTTCCTCCTAAAATTGGCATGATAAAGCATCCTCTATGACATTTTCACACCCTTTCTTGTAAATTATCTCATAATCATATCCCAACATTTTGGCTAGCCATTTATTTTGCTGTGGTGAGGATAATCGTTGCTCCAAAAAATATTTAAGGCTTTGATGGTCTGTGTGGATTTGGAAATGCCACCCCAATAAGTATGGTCACCAGGTATCCACTACATGTAAGATGGTCATCATCTCCTTCTCATAGGTAGATTGTCCTAGATGTTTCCCACTTATTTGTTGGCTAGTGAAGGCCAAGGATCAACCTTCCTACATTAAGACAATCCCAATAGCTGTACCTGAAGCATCACATTCAATCACAAAAGATTTGGTGAAGTCGGGTAATGCCAATACGGGAGTGGAACACATGTCCTGTTTGAGAGCCATAAACGCCTGTTGTGCTTCATCAGTCGAGAGGAATGAATTTTTCTTAAGAATGTGAGTGAGGGTTCTAGAAATGCGACCATAATTGCAAACAAAATTGCAATAGTAGTGGGAGAGACGCAAAAATCCTCTCAAACTCTTCAAGCTCTTTGGTTGGGGCCAATCTTACTGTTACACAATAATTTTTCACTCTCCTCATCTCAGTCCTTTTGTTGTGTCATGTGTCAAATAAACATGTTCATATCTTCCCAATGATGTAAGAAGATTAAGAAAATGCTCTCTAATGCTGAAGATTGACCCTTTTTGACTAAGTTCCTGCATCGTCGCTAGTAAACCCTTAAAATTCGTGACGATTCTCTGTCATGCACTTTATTTTTGTGACATCATCGCTAGTCCCCAGTGGAGTCGCCAATTTGTGATGAAGGAAAGTGTTCCCTCTGCTAACAAAGGCAACCCCTCTAGCCCTAGAGTGGTTATAGTCACAGCAAATATAGATCAATAATAGATTTCCCTAAATAGTCATTGTTGGAGGCTTACCTCAACTGGTGGTCCATGAAGTTCCGTTGCACTGCTCCAAGTTCCGTTTCCTTCTCCTCAACGAGTGATCAACATGAAACACTGCAAAGAAAATACAACAAAGCACGCAACTGGAAAACAACAATGATCTATTTACTCACAAAGTCAAGAAGTCATGAGCTATCAAGTAAACTACATACAAGACATAGGAAAACATCATTGATTGTATTAGTAATAAAATGAGAGCAAGCTTACAACTAAGTCTTGATGTCACAAGCCTTCTCAGAGGATCCAACCAATATGTTTCTCAAGCATTCACTCTTCAAGGATGAATCTCCTGACATACAATGTCTCTCTCTCACTCATAAGCTTTAACACAAAGCTAAGGGCACTCCATAACCTTCCACAAGCTATCAACAATCCCACACTTGTCACACCCACACCAACTATCTATCAAAAGCATTAGCAGCATTGCTCAACCCAAGGAATTACTAACTAAGGAACTAGTAGATCATAGCAATGGTGAGTGATTTTGTGGAGCACAATTCCTTGTCTTGTGTCAAGCTCGTTAAAAAATGAAACAAGGAGTCTTGAGGAAAGTTCTTGATCTTATGTCAACCTCATTCAAAAATGAAACAAAGGTTATGAGGATAGTTTTTTTTTCTGTGTCAACCTCATTAATACATGAAACACCTCCCTTTCCAAATCGAGTCTTTGATTAAGATCTCGTAAAATCCAAGTTGAGTCTTTCCAAGATCTCGAAGGTGAACCTTCATTCCATCCACCTTGTTGAATGCAATGAAGCTTGGGGGGCATGTACCTTGATTTGCGTCATTATGCTGGGGGCATGTGAACTTATAACAAGCATAGTTTTTTCGTTTCAAGCTTGTATGAAAATGAAACTGAATCCAAGCAGAGTTCTCCATGGTTTAAGCTTGTGTAAAAATGAACCGTTACATCTCGTGATTGCCATCTGCTAAATTATGCTAGATGAGCCTTGGTTGTTTCATCCCATCACCACCATCTCTTTAGCTGATCGTATACTTTCACTTGATTGTTTCTCCTTTCCTTAGGAACTGCAGTGATGAGTGGTTTTATTAGCCAGCCTCTTGACCATTACATGTTTTGAGTAGTTCCACCATTGTCAGAATCAGTTGCTACCCTTTATACCACTCGTTCCTCCAGGACGAGTCTCCTTTAAGCTCTTTTCTCACTTGTAAAATATGAAAATATTACAAAGTTTTCCCTTTTTGACTCATTAAATGGAGTAAAAGGTAGTCCACTTTGAGCTCTTTTCTGACCGTATAAACATGAAAATATTGCCGGACTTTTGTTGTTTCAAATTCGATATTGGTTATGAAATGACATGTCTTCGATCACTTTTTTACTTTTTCAAATCAAGACCACTAATTTCAAAAAGTACTCCTTGATCGTAATGGTCAAGCGGTTCTCTCGAGTATTATTTTATACTTTTTTGGGCTTGAGGGACACAAATTTACAAAAGAGGACACCCCTGGAGTTTTCTTTTCTGTGTCTTTTTCAAACTCTCTAAACATGAAAAAGACTTCGAGTTTTACCTATGTCAGAGTCATTAAACCCTGAAAACATTGGACTCATCATCATGACGAGACTCAAACTTCTCCTCCCTAGGGCTCATTAAAACTATTACTAGGTTGGATTCGACCGAAGGTCGAACTTATATTACAAGCATATGCTATCCCCTTTAAGCTTGTTTTAAAAAATAATTGGGGTACTCGCCAGCAATTGTAAGTGAAAAATTTTGAAATCATCATTGATTATCTATGGCAGCTAGTCACTCTTTAACATCGACACTTTTGCTTCTTTTCGGGTTAGGATATCCATACATCGTCATTTGGCCTTTCGTGGGTTTGGGTTGTCATTTTGCCTCATTCCATCTGATCCATGTTGCTTCCATCAAGCCTTCGATCCCTTGGTATCAAAATGCTACCACATTCTGGAGTCATGTCGCCAATATGTTCAAGAGTATAATCTTTCTGTAGTTTACACCCTTACCTCCTCCTCTGATCTTCTGTTTCACCATCTACTACTTTTTCCTTATCTCGTGTCATTGATGGGGGAAAAATCATCGTCCCCCTGCGACAGATCATCTCCTGTTGATACTAGTTCATTATCTAGGAGATCGATCTAGAGATCACTTTCAGTACCTTCGAGATTGCATGCCTCAATGGCAAGTTCTTCATGCCTGACAACAAACTTTCCTCATTAGTCTTCGATTGGGTGACTCCACGAGTGTTCGACTTCAACTCATTTTTCACACTTTGTGGGTTGTACTGGATAGTACCTTGAGGACCATTGGCATTATTTGTGGTTTCTCTCGTGTTTGTTAACGGTTTACATCATTGGTCAGTAATCAAGTGACTTTCTATCATGTTCGACTTCAGCACATCCATTCACATGATATAATTTGTACTATGGTTGGTTGGGTTTCAAGACCTCGAGCTAAGATTACATATGTTCAGGCTACGTGGATTGGTTCGTGATTACATATATGACTCTTTGATGGATGGCTGTGTCTTCATGGATGGCTGTGACCATACCTTTGTCATTATTATGGTCTTGTCAACTTGATGGTTGTGCCCATACCACAAACTAAGTTTTATATGTCCTACGGATGGTTGCGCCCATGCCTATACTATCATTTGTACTTCTGCATGCAGGATCTTCAAGGTGGTTCCATTTCAGATAGTTTCGTAAAGCATTTCACCCCTCCCACTCTCCCGGGCTTCGCGCTTTAGGGGGGCATCTGTTACACAATAATTTGTCACTGTCCTCATCTCAATCCTTTTGCTATGTCATGTGTCAAATAAACATGTTCATATCTTCCCATTAATGTAAGAAGATTAAGAAAATGATCTCTAATGCTGAAGATTGACCCTTTTTGACAAAGTTCCCGCATCGTTGCTAGTAAACCCTTAAAATTCACGACGATTCTCTGTCATGCACTATATTGTTGTGACATCGTCACTAGTCCCCAGTCCATGACCCACGATGATCCAGATTTGGAAAATTAGTTCAAAACGTTGGCCTTTTGGATGTTTCTAGAACTGGTTGTTGGGTTAGTTTGGGTCGCCTTTCCACCTGTGGGATGGTGGTTCCACCTCTTGTGCTACCTTCCTTGAGGATAAACTCCCTCTCGCTCATTTCATGGAGGCTCTTCCTCCTATAAAATCACTCACCATTGCTATGATCTGCTAGTTCCTTAGTTAGTAATTCCTTGGGTTGAGCAGTGCTGCTAGTGCTTTTGATAGATAGCTGGGGTGGGTGTGACAAGTGTGGGATTGTTGATAGCTTGTGGAAGGTTGTGGAGTGCCCTTCGCCTTGTGTTAAAGCTTGAGTGAGAGAGAGACATTGTATGTCAGGAGATTCAACCTTGATGAATGAATGCTTGAGAAACATACTGGCTGGATCCTCTGAGAAGGCTTGTGACATCAAGACTTGGTTGTAAGCTTGCTCTCATTTTATTATTAATACAATAAATGATGTTTTCCTATGTCTTGTATGCAGTTTACTTGATAGCTCATGACTTCTTGACTTTGTGAGTAAATAGATCATTGTTGTTTTCCAGTTACGTGCTTTGTTGTATTTTCTTTGCAGTGTTTTAGGTTGATCACTCATTGAGGAGAAGGAAACGAAACCTGGAGTAGTGCAATGGAACTTCATCAACCACCAATTGAGGTAGGCCTCCAACAATGACTGTTTAAGGAAATCTATTGTTGATCTATCTTTGCTGTGACCAAACCCACTCTAGGGCTAGAGGGGTTGCCTCTGTCAGTATAGGGAACATTTTCCTTCATCACACCTGCATTGCTTGGATCTTTTTGGGATCCACCCCAACACCTTCACGCCCCACAATGTGGCCCAAATACTCGACTTCTTCTATGCAAAAAGAGAACTTTAACAATTTGACAAATAATTTATGCTTCTGGAGCATTTGCAAGAGTAGGTCTATATGTTAAAGATGTTTTTCCTAGGTGAGGTTGTAGATGAGAATGTCACAAAAAAAAACGAGGACAAATTTTCTGAGATATGATTTGAGCAGGTGATTCATGAGTCTTTGAAAAGTGGATGGGGCATTACAAAGACCAAATGGCATGACTAGGAATTCATAATGGCCTTCATGAGTTTGGAAAGCAGTCTTGGGAATGTCTAATTCTTTCATGTGTATTTGGTGATAGCCCAAGCGAAGATCTATCTTAGTAAAGAATTGAGGACCATTTAGTTCATCTAGCAAATCATCAACAACTGGGATAGGGAATTTATCTTTGACCGTAAGCTTTTTGAGGGCCCTGAAGTCTAGACACATGTGCCATTCCCCATATTTTGTGAGTGCCATGACCACAAGTGATGAATAAGGACTGCTGATAGGATGAATGACACCGACTTCCAGGAGTTCCTTGATTATTTTTTCAATTTCATTCTTTTGGGTGAAAGGGTGTCTATATGGGAGCACATTTGGTGGTTGTGCCCTTGGGACCAAAGTGATGCTATGATCATGTTCCCCTCTAGAGGATGGAATCTCGTGAGGTTTGTCAAAGATCTGCAACTGGTTGTTTAAGACTTATTGCATCTCATAATGAATGAAGAGTAGTAGGATCGATGGCCTAGATGGCATTAAATTGGGCGATAACTCCATGATGGCCCCTTTTTAACAACTTTTCCATTCAATGCGAGTTGATGATAGAAGGAGTACCTACCTGGAGTCTATGGAGGGTATGCGTGTGGTCATTATGCTTAAATATAACTCCTGGAAATCCATTGTGATTGGGCCTAGTGCGCAGAGCCATTCAACACCCAAGACAATGTCACAACCACCCATGTTGATGGAAAACATGTGGGTATTTAGGCGGTAATGTCCCATCTGAAGTTTGATATTTTCATAGCGGCCTTCACATTTCATTGTCCCCCCATCAGAAATCTGGACCTAAAAATTAGAGACTGCTCTAACAAAACAATGAATATATTTTACAAACCTCTGATGGATAAAGTTATGCGTGCTACCCCTATCAATCAATAGTACTACAGGGCAATGTTTAATAAAATCTCTGATTTTGAGAGTTTGGGAAGAAGAAATGCCTGCCAAAGCATGGAGCAAGATAACTAGTTCTTCTGTAGTAGCTGGGAGCTCATTGTCCTACTGGTAGTCCTCATCTTCTTCCTCTGGTCCCTCAAAGGGTGGGATTCCTGAGATGAACTGTGATCCATAGCATCAATTTGAAATAATATGGGTTCCTTGCATTTATGCCCCAGGGAGTATTTTTCATCACAATAGTAACGCAATCCGTGCTTTCTTCTTTCAGCCATTTCTGCAGGGGACACCTTTTGAACCTTAAGTGTTTGGGTAGTGCCCTGAGCCAGCATGGGGCGTCCCATGGATATGAAATTTGAATGAGGCGAATGGGCCACTAAAGCATGCTCCACTTCGATATCCTTTGTGAAAGCTTACATCCATGTGGTTGGTTGGTGCATCTGGACGTGGACTTGGATGGCTTCTTTGAGACCAATTATAAAACATTGTAAGTAAAATTCATCCCCCAGACATGTTGTGTGGAAGGCCAATGTCTTAAAGGTTCCAATATAGTCGTTTAATATGCCTGTCTATCTGAGCTTAGTAAGACGACCCAAAAAATTAGATTCACGATCAAAGCGGTCACAAATGGATTTTGCGAACACCTTCCAAGTAATTGTCCTTCGATAGCATTTTTTATTCCACTACCACCATTGCCATCTTTCTTGGTCCAAGTAAAGGCTCCCCATATGTAGTTTAGTTTCATCATTTACGATGTTATTTAGTGTGAAATCTTGGTCCATTTTTGCTACCCATATTGCCGGATTAGAGCCATCAAATTTGTACATGTCCAGCTTGGGTGGTTAAGGGTGGGAATGTTGGTGATTTCCATGGAAGTGAAGATGATGGCTAGATTCTCCTTCAAGGTCTTCATTAAAACCAGATGCCTCCAATTGTAACGTCGACTTGCATTTTGTGACCGTGTCTATTAATGTCTTCATCTGATCCATTAACGAAGCCAATTGTCTTTCAATGGTCTCCATCTTCTCATTGGTCATGCCTTGAGATATGGTTTCTACCATACATAGATCCAGGTTACTTGTTTTCACTTTGAAAAAATTGGGACCACCCGAAAATTGAAGCTAACAAGTGAATGGTACCACCTTTCTCAGCTTGTCGTCTTGATTCTTATGGGCTAATTCTCTTATAAGTGTCCAGGTAGGGCCTCATTTTTTTTTTTTTTTTTTTTTTTTTTACTCCAAAAGGAGTTTTACTCCCCGGTTATCAATAATGCAGTGACCAATTTCTAGAAAAGTTAATCCTATCCAGTGTCTTGCAAAACTTTCCCCAGGGTATAGGAGCCACAAGCCACCCTACATAAATGGTTAGATCTAGTTGTGAAACCCTCAATTGCTAAATGTGAGTTGGACTGTAGTGGCGACTGAACCCCAGTTGCTAGATTTGAATTGTATTGTGCCGGTAGACCCTGAACTGGTGGATCTGATTGTTGCGGTAGTGACAGAACCCCACATGCTAGATCCAAAATGTAAAAGAAGATAATGGGTGATCTTTAGAGAGATAAGAGAACTATGGTCTCAAGGAATGTTAGGTTCTATAGATCACAATATAAATAAGGGTCTAACAGTAGTACTAGGCCCAATCATTTAGGGCACTAACTAAGGAGGATCAATCGTACCCTTAGTCGTACTACCCGACTACCTTAACATAAGCATGATTAATCTCCCCAAGTGTTTTTTTCGATGTATTGTAGTTGCTAGATGACCGACAGTTTATCTACGACGAGGTTTCAAGTGAGACTAGGGGGATTCCAATATACCCATAGGGTAGGTGGAAGATAGTCCGTGTGCGGTTCTATCTAATGTGTTACTACTTGAAGGGGTACCCACAGGGGTTACAAGGGAGTCCAACAAGCGTGACCACCTCTTATATTTCCTATGTGCATGCCTCTCCAAATCCACAAGTTTATGCGCTCAACGAAAGATCCCATGGTTTAAAGACACCGTAACATGTCTCTCACAAAAAAACAAATCTGCTAAAAATGGTGAAACCACCGGCCCTAGAAAGTGCTATGAAACAACTTGTTATGCTCTTGACCTATTAGAAGATGCAAGAATACCAAATATATGAAGAAACATAACCCAGAACACAAAACAAAATGAGAAATAACAACATGTATTTTATTATTCAGAGATGAAAGCAATATTCACTTGCCTCTTCAAGGGGGAAACATCCAATAGAGTAGGGATCAATTACAAAATAAGACATGGTGCTCCTCAATGGGGAGTTTCTATCCTTTATATGGGATTCATACATGCAATACCATGGGTCAGTACCATGGTTCTCTTAATACCGTCTATCTAATACCATTTCCCATTTGCAACTAATTGTGATCCCTTTCTTTAAATGTGAGTCAACCACTTACAATTATTAATATGGCCTTTATTGAATCTTTAACTAACTATAACTATGAATCAACCATATTACATAAATAAGGGGGTTAGAGTTGGACCCTAACAAAACTCCACCCATAAATTTCCACAAATGGAGTCATCTTCAAGGATTCCTGAAATGCATTATTTTATGCAAACTCTACCAGTGGAAGATACTCTTCCCAGCTTCAACGTTGATGCATAACATACATCCTCAACATGTCCTCAAGAATCATGTTGACCTTCTCTATCTGTCCATCTGTCTATGGATGATAATTTGTATTGAAGGCTAACTCTGTCCCCAAACCTCCAAGTAACTCTTTCCAAAACCTCGAAGTGAACATGGAATATCTATTTCACACAATCTTCCTATCAATACCATGTAACTTCACTATCTCCCTCATGAATACCTGCGCTACCTCACTAGCTAAATTTGTAGTCTTTAGTGGAATGAAGTGAGCCACCTTAGGCAATCTGTCAACCACAACCATAATAGAATCATGTTTTCTAGTTGTCCTCCATAAACCTATAAGGAATTCCATGGAAATAACCTCCCATTTCCACTCTAGGGTTGGAATAGACTCCATTAAACCACCTTGATACTTAAACTCTAATTTTACATGCTCACAATCCAAACATCTCACAACACACTCAACCACCTCTTTCTTCAAGTTCAGACAATGGTAGAACTTCTTAACTACTGTCAATATTTTCTGATACCTTGGGTGACCTAAATAGGGCTTAGAATTGAATTCCAGCAAGATAAGCTTCTTGAACTCATTGTTTTCTCGCACATATGTCCTGTCCCTAACTCTAACCAAATAATATATCGTGAGATGATAATCCACATCGTGTTCACCATTACCCTGCCACTGTAACCTATTCTTAAGTTGATGGTACCTATCATCATGTTATCCTAGCTGTAAAACTCATTCCTACAAGTTTGTCCCATATGAAATCATATACGAAATTTGATTTACTTGAAATCTCTTACTAAGAGCACCTACAACCTTGTTCTCCTTACCCTTAATGCACTTGATTTAGAAGTAAAAATCACTAAGTGTGTTATAGAAATTTTTGGGCACTTCAACCCCAATCATAAATGTCCATAAACTGAGGGCTCCTAAGTCCCTAAAAGTGTTGCTTCACTACCTAAAGGAACAAGTTCAGTTGATTACATCATCTCCCAGAAGTTCTCCACTAAAAACTACTCAGAAATGGTCAAAACCGGACCATACTGAAAAGCCAGTGTAGAGGGTGCAATGCATATCACCTTCCCAGTGTACAGGGTGCGATGCATACTGAATGGCTCCTCTGTAGGGTGCAATGGTCTGGAATGGACAAATGGCACGGACAAATTGTGAGGTGGAAGATCATGGAATCTTCTAGAAGCTTCCCCTCTGACACTTGCCTCTCTGTTTTCGACCATGGATGAGTAAGAGATCATCATTCTCCAAGTGGAATCAGGAACTATCAAAGAGAGGACACTAATCAAGACCCCAAAATATGACTCACCTCCCTACAATCATCTATATATGGATCCCTCATCACAGAGATCCGGAGGCTGGAACCTTGTATCTTGTAGAGAAGTGTTGTTGGTTTTCTGGTGTAAACTTCATAGTGTTGGGTGATCTAAGGAGGTTACTAGAGCCACCACTTAGGGTAATTAGACTATTTTTAGATCGATTGTTTAATTCATAAACAAAACCCGGAGATAGACTGAAGCAACATTGATCTACTTTGCATTTGTATAACAAATGGAGTTCGAAGGCTAGCTGGCTTGGTTTCAGGCTTCGTCTGTAAGTTTATAAAAGAAACAAAGATAGGCTAACAAACAATCTAGTCGCTCCCCAGTGGAGTCGCCATTTTCTTACTGGGAATAGTGTCCAATCGGATGCTGTTATTCCCACTAAGACTGGTAGATATCTTAGAAACAAGCAAGTAAAGTCTACTTTCGTTTTCCTTTATGAAAATAGATAAGAGTGGAACAAAGGGGACCAACCTTAGTCTTGCGCTTGATTTCCTTGTTTGATTCCTCTCCTTCCTGATAGAGATTTGCTGCTTCTTCTTCATCTGCCCAGCTTCAAAGAGCACCTGTGGAATCACAACAACATACTACTATCGAAGAACAAAGATCTATATTCATAAATAACACATGATCAGATATGTGTTAACCATACAATTGCATATATAAACAAACATACAAGAATATGGAGGAAAACTTGAATAGATTTATTAAGATCAAAAGTAGCAAGAGAGTTACAACCATATGTTTTGACCCAACATCATCCTCTAGTAAGAAAGCCCTTCTTTACCTCAAGTAAAGCTTATATCACCCAACACTATGAAGTTTACACCAGAAAACCAACAACACTTCTCTACAAGATACAAGATTCCAGCCTCCGGATCTCTGTGATGAGGGATCCATATATAGATGATTTTAGGGAGGTGAGTCATCTTCTGGGGTCTTGATTAGTGTCCTCTCTCTGATAGTTCCTGATTCCACTTGGAGAATTATGATCTCTTACTCATCCCTGGTCGAAAACAAAGAGGCAAGTGTCAGAGGGGAAGCTTCTGGAAGATTCTATGATCTTCCACCTCACAATTTGTCCTTGTCATTTTTCCATTCCCGACCATCGCACCCTACAGAGGAGCCATTCAATATGCATCACACCCTATACACTAGGAACGTGATATGCATTGCACCCTCTGCACTGGGTTTTCAGTATGGTCTAGTTTTGACCATTTATGAGCAGTTTTTAGTGGATAACTTCTGGGAGATTATGTAATCAGTTGACCTTGTTCCTTTAGGAAGTGAAGAAACACTTTTAGGGACTTAGGAGCCCTCAGTTTATGGACATTTATGATTGGGGTTGAAGTTCCCAAAAATGTTTATAACAAAGTGTAGGTAACCACCTAGCTTTTCTAGGATACATATTAGGTTGGTCAAACAAGTACCTCATACCACTACGAACACACGTAAAAATGAACCTCCTACCAACAAGATAGTGGCTCCATATATTCAATGCATGAATTGTTGCTACCAACTCAAGATCGCGAGTCACATATTTCTCCTCATGCTCATTCAATTTCCTTGACTAATATCATACTACATGCCTTTCCTGCATGAAGATTCCATCAATTCCTCTCTTACAAGCATATGTACATACCAAAAACTCTTTCTCTAGATCTGCAATCCTTAGAACTGGAGCATTTTTAAGCAAGTTCATCAACTAATACCATAACCTACTAATACCATAAATTATTTGATGAACCTCATGTAGTAACTTGCTAATACCATAAATTATCTGACCTCATCTATATCCCTAGGAGTTTCCCCATTCCATGATAGATTTTATATTTCCTAGTTCCACCGCTATGCCTTCCTTAGAAACATGTCATGAGTAATGTAACCTATTATGAAAGAAACATCAAATGCTAAGCTTCACATACATCTCATGCTCCTTTAGAAATCTCAACAATATTGCTAGGTATTCTGTGTGCTCTTACTCATTCTTAGAATATATCAATATGTCATCAATGAAAACTATCGCAAACTTGTTTAGATAAGGATGCAATACACTATTCATAAAATACATGAAAGTGGTTGGAGAAATAGTCAAACCAAAAGGAACCACAACAAACTCATAATGCCCATATATGGGCCAGAAAGTAGTCTTGTAGAGATTGTCTTCTTTTATTCGTACCTGATGATATCTTGATCTCAAATCAATCTTTGAGGACATTGTTTCTCCCTTCAACTAGTCAAACAAGTCATCAATCTGCAATAAAGGGTACCTATTCTTGATCATCACCTTATTTAACTTCATGTAATCAATGCACAACTTGAGAGTACCATCCTTCTTCTTCACAAAAAAAACTAGTGCACCCCAAGGCGACACACTTGGACTAATGTATCCCTTATCAAGCATGCCCTTCAACTGCAACTTCAACTCCACTAAATTTGAAGTGCTCATCATGTAAGGTGATTGTGATGATGGTGTTGCTTCCAACATCAACTCAATAGAAAATTATGCTTCCATTTGAGGTGGTAACTCTGAGATATCTGCTAGATATACATCCTGAAACTACTGCAAAGCTAAATACCTTATCAAGAAATCTGCACCATCAACATCCCTACATTTGTCACTAGAAATATGAACTGGAAACAATACACATTATTTCCTGCTACTATGATTTATCTGCATAGCTATATCCATCCTCAATGATGTAGGCTTCTTCTTACCTTGCAAGATTCTCTTTTCTTTGTCATCATCCAAACACTCCATATCCTTATCATAGAAATCTACCTTGGTCTTGTGAATATATAACAAATCCATACCTAATAGCATAATATATGATCCCAATGGAAGCACACTTAGATATGCTAATGTAGACTACTGTTCAATGCAAATGCACAAGATTTTACCCAATGATGAACTCTTTTCTTAGTACCTGTAACCAGTTGCTCTGACGAAGACTTTGCATGCACTTCTTTGTTTGAGAAACACTTACCCCTAGGTTAGGAATGATATAACTATAGTTAGATCTAGGATCAATCAAAGTAGAAACAACTTGATCAGAAAGCTTACCTTCTATCTCAATAATATATGCCTGATGATGAGCTTTCCTATTATCTAATGTTGCATATATACGAGGAATACTTTTTCCAACATCCCCAACTGTCTGTGCATCCTGAACACTATAAATATGCAGTTTTCCACCTTGATGTTGTGGACAAGCTCTCCTACGATGATCCTTGACACAAGTCTAACACTACAAAGGCTTCCTACTACCACCGTTGTTCTATTCCTTAGACTAAAATCCTTGTCCTCTGTCAACTACATTGAACTTCTTGTATGGTGCTGCATCCACCTTATCATTTGTATCATGAGGTTTTCCTCTCCTATTAGCCCACTTTCCTTTATTCTTCTCATTACCTTTCCAATCCCGCATAGACTCAATCTTGTGCTTTAGTTTCTCATAATAGTGCTTCAACTTCTCAATGGCTTCCTTGATCTAGATCTTGGTGGCAGGCCCATAAGACCTAAAAAATTGAAATTCCAGAAGAAAGGAATAGAACACAAAAAAAAAACCATAAAGAATTTTTTTTTAAGCATATAATAGTTGTAAAAGATACATTATGGTGGACAATCCCCCCTTTTACAACATGGGACTTGTTACTTATATCCTTTTCATTGTTACAATACTAGATGTAAATTCCATGGGTGGGTAAATACCATGGGTGAATGAATACCATGGGTGGATATCACATAGAATACCATGGACAAATTCCATGGGTGGATAAATACAATGGGAGGATGAATACCATGGGTAGATGCTACTTACAATACCATGGATAAATACCATGGGTGAAAGAATACCATGGATGGAGACCACTTACAATATTATGGGTAAATTCCATGGGTGCATATATACCATGGGTGGTCAATACAATGGGTAAATTCCATAGGAAGATGCCTTAGTGGGATCTAACCTGGGTTCAGAAGAGATTTGGCCAAGAAAATCCTTGTACTACTAGCCCTTTCGACAATAGTCTGTGGAGCACAAACTGAGGTCTCACCAGAAGTAGAATGGGTAAGTTTCTGCACCCTAGGGATGTTTGATATGTGGTGATTGGTATGTGGTCCAACCTTCGCACTTACTACACTATGCGCACCTACAGGTACCTCACACCCTGTGATAATGTCTTTGCGCAGTTCTAGCTGTAGCATGGCCCATGTTATTTACCAAAGTCTTCCTTAATTAGTATCTATTAGTTGATTACTTAGATTAAATTCACATATAAGCATTCTACAAGTATTCATCAAGTGTACTCAATAAATAAACAGAGTGAAATTAATGCATAACATCAACATAAAGATTCCAGAACAGATGCACAGAGTAAACTTCTCTTTATTATCTTTCAATCCAAGTACAGACCTGACTCCGCCCTGTGCACTCAGTTGTAGGGGTCTGTGCACTTAGCTGTGGACTCTACTAGGCCTCTGTGCACTCAACTGCAGAGCCTCTTCCTACTAGTATGACCCAATAAACCTCAAGTTTTACTCTAGGCTCTAACTATGCCTTCGCATCTATCTATTACTTGCTTGCCAAAAAATATCTTTACACTTAGAGCCTTGCTCTATTTATACAATCTCATGGTCCGCAGATCATGGGTAGACAAACATAACTTTACATTATTTTACAATTCTTAGGGCGGACAACCGTATAACTCATCCTTGACTTTCGCGCTCTGTGCTCGCACTTTGCAGAGTCTTACAATACAACTGACCAAAACTCAGGCTTTAAGTCCCAAAACCTACTGCAAGGGATCCCATGCCCAACAGGCCCCCAACACAATCATCGTGACTCATCTCGAGTCACTCTGCTGGTGCGGCGATCTTGCCACGAATCCCCTCCAACTATGCCTGTGTTGCTCAAAGGTCCGCATCACACTATTCTACCATATGCTGGATCTGCTCTACTCTTTCTCCCGAATGCTCACTGTCAGGGGCAGGTCCCTGTCTTGAGGCATGCATCACCTTCATTTGTGCAAGATTTCCTTCAGTATCAATAGTGACGTGGAAGGCCTCATCAATCCATGGCTGGACGCACACTTTAAGTACTGCCTCTTTATGTCACGCAGCATCTAGCTGTTCCTTCAATGCCTTCGGTTGTTGTAGCTTCGCTAACCACTGGTTCAGGACAACTGTCTATGCCGTTTTGTTCCATAAGGAAGTGAGGACAACAAGGGATTCTTCCAATGTTATAGTATAGTCCTACACTGCCTGTCCTCTTTCTTCCAGACCCTTTTGGATAGTGCCAACACACTGTTGCCTAACTTCTAGGGGCGTGGATGAATGCATCTTTAATCGCAGTTTGGAAATATAAAATTTGAGGTCCAGTTGTATCCTTATTGCTTCCTCCTTTGCCTCGTGGAATCAACTAGCCAATCTATGAATTCGCGCTCCTACTGGTAGGTCTATCATAATTTCTAGCTCCGGGGTGCGGTGACATGCTTCCTCTACTCTCTGTTCCAGCTGCTGATTCTATGCCATCGCTTCATTACATTGTAGACTAAGCTGCTCGATGTTGATTCGTTATTCGTAGAGCATTTGTATGGTGTGTCCTTCTCTAGTGCGGAGTTCTATCGCCGCTCCATCCTGTAGCTGGTATAATATATCCCATGGAAGGGTAGCCAAGTTTAGGCCAAGTCCCTTGATTTGGCCCGCCAAGGCTCTATCCTCCATGTTGTCTGTTGTCAGTGCTCCTTCAGGCAATGCATTGTTGTTAGCCATTTTGGCCCACAACAACTGATCCATTGCCAATGTACCTGTGGCACCATAAATGGCTACCGTTCCCTCTTGTGAGGGTCACACCTAAATTTGCTGTAGCTATGCCCTGAGGGCCCCCAACACATTTTGTTGCTCTGTCATTGCTTCTTGGAGCACATTCCTGGTGACCTCACAAACTGTTTCATCGATGTCGTATAGGTCACCCTCCGTCAGTGTAATGGGTTCACCATCAAGTTTGGAAGCCTCGGTCTTCTTTCGTGGCCATGTTCGTTCCATATCGCGTGATCATTTCAATTGTGTAGATGTCGTGCTTGGATCCACGGCTTTTACCGTATCTTTTGTCCCCTGTCCTATGGTTAGGTCTAGGCCTCTTTCCTCCTGCGTTGTGGTGGCCTCGATTGCTGGTGCTGCTATTGCTTTCTCAGCGTCCTTGGTCTACTCTGCGGTAACCTTCACTGCCTCGTGGGAAGCCCTTACCTCCTCGGCCAACTGCTTGTTGCACTTCTACTTGCCAGCAACTTGGTGGCATCCTTTTGTTTTTGTATTGCTATCTCATCGCATGCCACAAGATTTGGGGTGGGCCACTTGAGTAGCCATGAGTCAAGCACAGCGAAAACAACATCATCAATCATGATGAAAGGAAGTTTAGTCCAATTCCATGTCGGATCCTTACGTGCCTTGACATAAACATGTGCATATCTGCCTTGAAGTATGCAAAGCTCCATAGATTTTCATACACTGTGGGGGATAGGTGAGGCCTTTTTTTGATCCACATTTGGATGCTCGCCTCCATAAGCACCCAAATTATCTTGGTCTCACAGATTCGTGTGGCATCCTTCGTCACCCAGAGCGATGCGTATTTTTCCACCTCTGGAAAGTCCTGTTCAAGGGGAGGGAATTGACTATCCTCATGCAGTTCCCCTGTCACCAATAAGATAGACAAGAGAAACCATGCATAGTGGAAGGTTTTTCCCTACTCCTGAGCTTCTTTGTAGTTGGTTACAAATTCCTCACAGAGGAATTTGACCTAATTGAATTGGACCCCCTCTGTGCATTGTTCGTCCAGCATGATGATCGTTGTTGGTACCTTGTTGCCGCTACATTTTCTCATCAACTTCCCGCCCAACAGCTGGGCGGCTACATGCACCCCTTTTTCTTGAATGCTACTAAGTAGCATTTGCACCTAATGTTACAAAGGAAATGCCATAAGGCATAAAGTGGGGAAGAATAGTGACATGTAAATGGAAATTATTGAAAGCAAGGGTGGATGATTAGAAACCAAGTCACTAGTGCGTGTTTAATTAGAAGATTGGGCAAGTGTTCTTTGGATTGGTGAACATTAGTAAAATTGCAAGGAGGAATATATATATCAGTAAAAGCTCATTGTCAGGAGAACAATGAGTGCAGTTTGACTGCAATATCTTTTCCTTCTGGCACTTTTATTGCTGTATCTTTTCCTTCTTCCATGCTCCTGCTCTCTAGAAAGTCCCACAGAGCAATTTCCCTTGACTATCTGTCATGCTCAATTGTGTAGATTTTGATTTCAATTGGAGCTAGAGAAAGCAATGTAAGAATGTCATTCTTGATGACAATAAAACAAGTCATTGGAGGATATCAAAAAAGAAGTGACCAATACATGTTTAGTCAGAAGACCAGGCAATTTCTCTATGAATTGGCGATCATTGGTAAAATTCCAAGGAGGAGAAGATATAGCAGTGTAAGTTCACTGTTTAGAGAACATTGAGCACACTTTGACTACTATATCTTTTCCTTCTGGAACTTCTACCGCTATAGCTTTTCTTTCTGTCATGCTCCTACTCTGATATACTATATTCTCATTCCATTTTCATTAGCAAACATAGTAAAACTATAGTCCTGAGAACACCTCTCTCTCCATGAAGGCCAGCTAATCTTATTCCTTCCATGATGACAAGTTCTGGATTTCATTCCAAAAAGGTGCATATGTCTGACAAGTTTGATATGAAAATCAATTTTATATCTAGAAAGTTTGTAGATACTAGGCACAGTCACTGCCTACCATGTAATCACATCCCTTTCATTCGTTCCTTCACTCAATAAAATGTAGTTTAGTTTCTCACACTAACATCTATCGATATATCTACATATATGACTAGTAGTCTCCACAAAATACAGGGCTCATAGGTAGCTAAGTCATTAAAATTAACACTTGGATTGATTTTCCTTTCATAGGTCAGTTCACCCTGATAGGTGCTGCAATTTTAAATGGCCAAAGAAGATGCTTCAGCCCTATCACTTATGATTAAAACTATCAAACCATGTAATGGCACCCACCCTGATAAGTGCTGCAATTTTAAATGGCCAAAGAGGATGCTTCAGCCCTATCACTTATGATTACAACTATGAAGTTGAAGAACAAGACAACCATATGTCTAAAAATAAAGACACTTAATATTTGTTCGAGCCACTGGTCTATCCTTCACTTTTTCTATGAGAAGAAACCCACTGATTTATTATTCAAAATGCTTGATTGATTTTGCCTCATAAATTATCTTAGTTCAAAAGAGACTGTAATTGGTTTTCACATGTGTTCATATAGAAAGAAACATACAAGAATAAAAGCTAAAGAATGACGTGTCATTCAAAATTAGTGGGCCTCCTAATAACATTTCCAAATATGCTTTCACTCACTCCCCACGAATTTAGATAAAAAAACATTCCAAAGAAGAAATAAATATTTTTTCTATAATCTAGATCTATCTCCATAAGCACTAGACCCTAGCAGAGCAATTTTCCTTAAATATCTGTCATGCTCAAGTGTGTAGATTTTGATTTCAATTGGAGCCAGAGAAATAAATGTAAGAATGTCATTCTTGATCACAATAAAACAAGTGGTTGGAGGATATCAAAAACCAAGTCACCAATACATGTTTAGCCAGAAGACTAGGAAGATGCTCTATGAATTGGCGATCGTTGTTAAAATTGCAAGGAGGAGAAGATATAGCAGTGTAATTTCATTGTTTGGAGAACATTGAACACACTTTGACTGCTATATCTTTTCCTTCTAGCACTTCTACTGCTATATCTTTTCCTTCTGTCATGCTCTTACTCCAATATAATATATTCTCATTCCATTTTCATTATCAAACACAATACAGTTATAGTCTTGGACATACCTCTCTCTACATGAAGTCCAACTAATCTTATTCCTTCCATGATGACAAGTTCTGTATTTCATTCCAAAAAGGTGCATCTGCCTGACAAATTTGATATGCAAATCAAGTTTATATCTAGAAAGTCTATAGATACTCGACAAATCCACTTCCTACCATGGAATTGGTCACCTCCAGACTATGATAGACCCGCATTTCTGATGGTGAAGACAAAAATAATAAACAAACCTCCCCGCTACTGCAAAAGAAAAATCATGACAGGGTCATTGCTTGAAAGATGGATGAAAGGAAAGAAGTTAAGTCTCAGAATCGTGAGCTGAGGTATTACCAGGCTTGGTGACCATAGAAAACCATCGGGGAACCTGCATCTCAAATATACAGCCTATATAATTTTGCCAAATTGAGAAACCCAACAAAGAAAAATTTATTATGCCAATATCAGAGTGATGCAATTTCTGCTAATAATGTTCATCAAATATGGCATGGTATTAGGAAAATAAATAAAAGGTTACGAGAAAGCTCACCTTCCATTGAAGAGTATAACATGGGCAAGTGTTGCAACAATCCTCGCAAAACCAAATCCAGTGGAGAAAGCAAAAATTGTGCTAAGAATTACACCCACTAGGAATAACCATACCAAGTTTTTGTATGACCCAAGTGGGATGAAAAGGCATTTCAGACCAGCCAAGCCCCATGTGACTGATGCATCAAAGGATACTCTGTCCTTTGGACATGCCCAAGGGTTGTCTGGAGGCAGAGAGTCCACATTCTCTATACCTATCAGCATCCACCATGTAATGTAGACATTGATTGTACCAGTAACTATTGTGCCCACAAGCTGTGTACATCCACAAGTTAGCCCCTGGACTCAAATATAGTTAATAAAAACTGAACCCCATGAAAAATGATACTTATGGTTTATAAATTATTTTATAAGATTGAATACTATAGAAGAATTGAAAACTGAAAACTATAACAGCTACACCTGAGCAACATACATGCAACGTGGAGGAATCTTCATGTAGTGTCCAAGCTTCAAGTCTGCAAGAAAAGAAAGAGCATGTACTATACTAATCCTTCCATAAGTCTTGAAAAGGATATTGGCAATTGCTTTTCCAGGCAATAAGTACACAATAATAAATTCTGCAACAACATTGTAACCTGGTTGCTATTTTCACAACAGTAGCAAATAAATTTCAGCACGAGTCTAGTTCACTTCAAATAACCATCTCTATTACAACCCAATGGGGCATCAAAAAAAGCATAAGTTCACACTTGCTTTACTGGCATGGGTAGGCATGGGAGAGGTTTTTATGTACTAATTTCCTTTTATGTACTCTTGGAAGGAAAGACTACTGCATCTTTTCCAATCTCAATTTTGTTCAGAAACGAAAAAGGAAACAACATAAGCTCATTTTCTTTCAGTTTTAGAAAAATTTATTGATCTCTGGAAGTAGCATGGTTTTCTGGTCAGTAGAAAATTCATTTTGTTTCCCTATTCATAGGGATTTTATGGGGAAATGGATAGTTCAATTGGGAGGAAGAAATAGTTAAATGGGAAAGTTTTGGACCTGATTAGTAGTTGCTTGAATCACTCCAATGGGAAGACTTAATATGCATGCAAGCTCACATGTCATAGCATTCCCCACCATGGAAGTTGAATATCATCCTTCCATATAATTGAAAGAATAAGTGACAGAGCCATGCTTCCTTCCAGTAGGATAAGGAACCACCACTGTGGTATGGTTACATTCAATGGCAACCCTTATGTTCAATGAGATAGCTCTTTTTGTAAGGGGGAAAGCTCACTTCTTGACGTGTTTTCTTCTGTCCTTGTCTGGAAGGTAAACAAGCTTCATCAAGAGAAGTTACACCTTATTGATGATAAAGATCTTCAAGGCAATTTTGATAGATTTTAGATAGAAGAGATGGTTCAGGTTTCTGTGTTATGCATGCAATTTCAGCCTGGATATCGTCCCAAAATGTGTGATGTTTTGAGGTACAGGTTGTATATTACCCACGAAGTCTCTTGTGCATGTACTTCATCAAATCATTTTTCAGAAATAGGAAAATCATAGGTCAGAGATTTATATCACATGAACATCAGGCGTGCCAGGAAAATGTCACCCTAAAAAGCTAGAGAGGCAATCATTTTTGGCAGTGGCTAATTATAAAATCTGTGTTTTTTGAGAGCAGCGGTGGCTAATTATAAAATTTGTGTTTTTTGAGAGCAACAAGAATGGTCTGTTGCAACTGTCAATAAAATCGATGATGTGTACAAGAAGATATAATTGAGATTAGAATTTTGGCCACCAGGAAATGTAAACCCTGTACTGTTGAAGGGGCAATGCAAAATACCAAATTAGTCTGCTGCTAGTGTCAATGTAATTCAAAATGTTTCTCCTTGTATTTTCATTGTTGAACCGGTAGCAGAGGTGATGTTCTCAGAGGAAACACTGGATATATTAAACATTATCAACTGCACTACACTAGTTTCCTATCAAAGTTGCAGATTTTACACCAAAATTTATGAATAATTGGGAGTTGATGTCTGGATCATTTTCCTCATCTAATGGTGATGAGGTCTCAAATTTGTGAGGTTATGATGCAAATTTTAACTATGAAACAAGCTCAAAATGTTGTTAGCTTTTTCCTTTGTTAACTCCGAGTTCCATTGGGTGTTCATTTTGAAGACAAAAGCCATGTGCTATGTTGGTATAAGAGAATGTTATATCTGCAAAGCTTGAAATAACTTCTTACAAAGTGCTTTTTGACTAGGGCTTACAGATCATGCAATTAATGGGTTTCGCCTGACTTCAAAGATGCTATCAGAATTGGGATATGATCTCACGATGCCTTGTGCAAATTACCTTTGGCAACCATTAATTGTAAACAATGAGGACAGTCAATTTAAATTATCTTCTAATCAAACAATGTCAATTTAATTCGTCTTCTAAGTGAGAAGAAATGTAGCTGTTAATTTTTTAGATTTTACTATGCAGCCTGCTAAATTACAAATTTTTAGCATATTGTTGTGGATATTTTTGTGACATTTGTACTATATCCTGTACCAACCTTTTGTTCTTCATGATACAAAAAATCATGTCAATGCTAAACGTACTCATCTTCAACTTCTTTGTATGGCTAGAACATTTACGTTTATAATAACTTGCATTGATTCGTGCATCCTCTCTTGGCAGACATGTATAATGCTGGTATCAAATTTGATTAGTTATATTTTTCTTGTAAGGGCTCATGTATCAGAAAATATTTGGTTTTCATCTCCTATAATATAATGCATATCAAATTTTCTTATTCCCCTGTGATAGGTTGAGGCAATGTATATAATGTGCATAATGTCACATTGCCCCAGTGCCTTTTCAATAGGATAAGCTTCAGAGAAAACTGCCATATTTGGCTTTGGGATATTACTATTGGAAATCATTACAGATCAAAGGGCTTTAGGTTTTGGTCAGGCTATAAAGAAAAAATTTGTAATGCTTGATTGGGTGAGTTTATGCTCAGTTGGAAGAAGCTTGAATGGTTACCTTCAGTGGCAACCTTGAAGTTCAATGAAATAACTCTTTTTGTAAGTGGAAAAGCTCACCTCTGGACTTGTTTTCTTGCGTCTTTGTTGGGAAGGTTAAAAAGATGAATCAAAAGTAGTTGCACCTCATTGCTGATAAAGATCTCAAGGGAAATTTTGATAGATTTCAGTTAGAAGAGATGGTTCAGTTTTCTTTGCTATGCACTGAGTTTCGGCCTGGACATTGTCCCAAAATGTGTGATGTTTTTGGTGCAATTGCTAGTTTAACTACATCAATATTTTTTTATTTTTCATAGTAGGTTATGAGGTTTATATCGTGGGATGAAGACAAAGACACATCATGAAACAAGGTGTCCACAGTTAACTCCTCCTCAAACCACTGTAGACCTCTCAATTGACTAAAATGATATAAAAAAGAAGTTGTAAAAAAGGAAGCCCATTTTATCCTCAGATGCATAGCCAATTACTTCAGAGGCTCAACGTATATATGTGGTTGTAAACATGGCCATGTCAGTGGCTGACCTTAGAGAAGACAAGCATGCATTTGTAATCTTTGCTTAGGAAAAGGATTGATTACAACAATGAAGATCAAATCACAATTCTGAGCAAATTGCACATGTATCTCAAGTTGGTGAAAATACTCATTATAACTTCAGCTCAAGGAATAAAAAAAAAACAGACTCATTTTCTCAGATTATATTGGTCAAATATATACACTCCCCTCTTCTATTACTGAATGTATTATCTCAAGTTGGTGAAAATGCTCATTATAACTTCAGCACAAGGAATAAAAAAAAATAGACTCATTTTCTTAGATTATATTGGTCAAATCTATACACTCCCCTCTTCTATTAGTGAATGTATATCTCCTGTATATACCCATTTTTTACAAAGGAATATGAAATTTAAGGTTTATAGTTATTGAAAAAATAGACCTCAAGTTTAGAAAATTTAAGATAAAGAGGTTGTCTCATGTCAGGAATTTGTAATCCATGGATCTACACAACTACCCTCTACTTTTCCAATTGAACTTCACATCTGATTAGTACTATAACAAGGTGATCATGAACACTTATTGAACAATTAATTTTTTGGTGCTGTTTATTAGGGAGGTTGACTAATAATCTGTCCACCAAGGTTCCATTCTTGGAATAACTACACCTCAAGCTAAGCACAGCCAAAGGTAGTTTTCTATTTGCAGTGCAACCCCTCTGGACATGATATGTCATTAAAAGAAAAAAAAAATCATGTTCTGTTCAGAACAGCTACACATTTCATTTTAAAAACATACTAAGAGACAAAAAATAATAATTTGACATCTTCATCAGAGTAGTTAACTTTCCAAAGAGTTCACTTAATTGACTTCTTAAATAAATATTGCTTAATATTTAGACCACTTTAATATGATCACTAGTTTGCTGCTTACAAATGAACAATTTCTCAATGTTAATAATCATCTATAGTTCCTATTGCCTTCGACGTTGGAGGAAAAAAATGCATGTGGATGTCTCAACAACTTGTTAAGTGCCACTTATTCATGATTTTCTCTTAAAAGTCACCCTTAAGAATGCCCTAGATCTTCCTTGAGGGGAATCAATTTTCTTAATGCTTCTTATCACATAATGGTATCCCAAACATATCATAAATCCAATCCAATGGAGAGGTATGACTGTAGGGACTAAATGTCAAAACATACATTTTGCATGCATGAGGCTTCACTGATGCTGCAAGGCTGCCTTTATGATTAGCTGCCATAGTTCTGTGCTGTAATATTCACATAGAGAAGAATATCAGTGAAATAACAAAAAATTTCATCTGCAACTGAGAATTAAGTATAACGTACACACCACTGATAACCATCCTAAAATGTTTATGTGTAACTCTGGACGTGTAGATGAAATTTACCTTCCATAAGT
This sequence comes from Pinus taeda, assembly GCA_000404065.3. Taxonomy (NCBI): domain Eukaryota; kingdom Viridiplantae; phylum Streptophyta; class Pinopsida; order Pinales; family Pinaceae; genus Pinus; species Pinus taeda. The sequence continues at coordinate 15,751 of APFE031538964.1, read as the reverse complement.
TCTTGACTTTGGCAGAAATAGAAGAGTGAAGTCCAATGTCCTTCCAATGTGCTATGATCATTGCTCTTGATGAACTTCTATTCCATAAAACAATAACAATACAGTTGTTCAAAAGTGGACTAGCCCAAACCTGCATTGTCCTCCCAAGCTACAGTGAGAATGTGGGTGCTTGATAAACAAAGTTATATTTGATCCCAAACTTCGTCAGATCAAAATGAAAATCATTGAGCTTAAAGATTTAGGTGCAAGTAAGATTTATATTGAGGAAAAATGAGTATTTGAATGGAACTGATGTGATTACCTCAAGATCACCATTTTTTCTCACTTCTCTCCCCAGTACTCCTAGTGGGTCTGCACAGAGCAAGATAGTTCATGCTCAAATTTTAAGAAACTTATTGCAACAGACCGAAAGAACAAGATAGTTCATGCTCAAATTTGAAGAAACTTATTGCAACAGACTGATAGAAAAGAATCTTCAATTATTTTGGATCTTTTCTTTAGAGTGTTCTGCAAATGGAAATGAAGCCACTTTTGCTTTCGTATAGATGCATTTTATTCCCTCAGAGATGTGAGAAAGGACACACCTTGATTGACTGCAATGACTGCTTTATTACCAAGGATCTTCAACATTTATCACTCAAAAATATCACATCACAACCCATCAACAGAGGTCCCTAAATCCCAAAACAGAAACTTTAAGAGATTCAATCAATCCACTCAGAAACCCATTTGATGAGAAGTTAGATTGGAACAATACATTGAAGTTCCATGAAATGTACTGAAATCAGTTAGGTCCTAAAAAAATTTCTTCTACTAGTAATGAGCAGAAATCCATAACTTTAGTCTGGATGATTTCTAGAAGTTAGGAGCCTACGAGCAAAGAATCACCCCTAAGACATTGGCATGTTGAATACCCTCATAAGAGCCCAAATGCTGAAATGTGAGTGGTACTCATCTGCAGTCATGTTTCCATTCCCAACCTCTAACATGTCTCGATCTGAAGATATGGGAAAACATACAAGGTGTCCAAAGAAATTAGTAGAGGACACCATCAGGGAAAATTTTAAGAACCCCCCCTAAATTTACATGTATAATAAATGGGCGAATCTCCATGGTATATAGGAAAAATGGAAGGCGATTTCATCAATAATATGATATGTATATATAATTTTTTGGCGAATCTCTCACCAGGCATGGCGAATATTTTACTCAATTATAAAATCTTGTGTTTATTGAATACACAAATGAAATCATTGCATTTCTTTAAAATATCTTTTGAAATCAAAATTACCTAAATTACATATCGATAATCTAGTGGGTGTAAGATAAAATTCACCTGTGCCATTCACAGAAAGCATGAGAAAAAACCTAATACTATATATAAAACCAAGAAAAATTCAAATTCATCACTTCTATGTTCCTGTTTGCAATTAGAAAAATTAGCCAAATTACAATCTGTTTACTCCACTTCTACAGACCTCGTAACCACCCTGCCAATACACAAGTATGTTCCCGTTTGCAATTAGAAAAAATTACCCAAATTACAATCTGTTTACTCCAGCATATGTTGGAAAGTTATAGAAGGATGACTAGTGCAATCAATCCATTCCTTTTAGCCCTGGATTTGTTTCAGTTTAAAACAGAAGTATACAAATATACTTGACCAATGTCTATGCTTTAACCATTCACCTTAACATGTTTTTACAATATAATTTCCTAAGTCTATTTAATATCTTCATTATCATAAAAACCAATCTATATCCATCTTAACTCCACATCTACCACTCTTAAGGGGATGAAATCTATTTATCCCTCTAAGCACTTGGTAGACCCAGAATTAAGATGGATCTAAGATAGAATTCCCCCTTTAAATAGTCTATGCTCACATGAATACCATGGGTCAATACCATGGGTTATCATAAACCTGGAGCTTAAAAATTACTATTAGTAATTTATAAAAATTAATAAAATTAATAGTTGATTTTATTTTATTTTTATTTTAACCAAGCTAAAATGTTTAACATATATTAAATTACAACATCCTTTTTTACTCTTGATCGGATCAAATATTTTTTCACTCTATGCTAGTTTGCATATCACAATATTTGATAACTCTCGGGGGTTAGTAGATCCAGAGTAAAGATGGATCTATTCTGGTTTAATTCCCCCATTTAAATAGGCTACATTCCAAGTGAATACCATGGGTCAATACCATGTGCCATTTTTGTGAATACCATAGGTCAATACCATGTGCCATTTTTATTTTTATTAATACTAATATTAGGGTTAATAATGTTTTTTTTGCATGGTATTAATATAGAAAAATAAAAAAAATGTTTTATTTGTTTACCATACCTCTCGTTTATTTATATTTTTATTAATTTACCATACCATTCATAAATACAAGGTGAGTTATGTTGTAAATATAAAAAAATGTTTTATTTGTTTACCATACCTCTCGCTTATTTATATTTTTATTAATTTACCATACCTCTTTTACAAATATGGTATTTTTATTAATTTACCATACCTCTTTTACAAATATGGTATTTGGCCCATAGGATTCACTTAAATAAAACCTCTTTCTTGAGCCTTCATAAATAGAATGAGTGTTATGGACTAAATATAAAAAGAGGTTTTATTTATTTACCATGCGTCTAGTTTATTTATATTTTTATTTATTTACCGTACCTTACAAATATGGTATTTGGCCCATAGGATTCACTTAAATAAAACCTCTTTCTTGAGCCTCCATAAATAGAATGAGGGTTATGGACTAAATATAAAAATAGGTTTTATTGATTTACCATGCGTCTAGTTTATTTATATTTTTATATATTTACCATACATTTTGAGTAAGTATAAAAAGGCGTTTTATTTATTTACCATACCTCCACTTTACTTATATTTTTATTTGTTTTCACTACATGTATATAAGGTGACTTATGGAGTAAATATAAAAAATGCTTTATTTATTTACCATACCTCTCATTTATTTATATTTTTATAAATTTATCATACCTCTTTTATAAGTATGGTTTTTGGGCCTTTGACCCATAGGATTCACTTAGATAAAACCTATTCTTGAAAATGGGCCAACGAAAAGTTGTAGCTCCTAATTTCAAGGGCTAAATTTACCTTTTTTACCCTCTCCCTTAAAATAAGGTGGGCTATTTGAGGTGATTTGTAAAAATGTACTATGATACAAAATATTCGCCCACTAAAAATTTAAAACTCCTTAATTTCGCCAAAGGGCGAACATTCGCCCCTAAAATCACCCCTAGACACCATTTATAAATCGTTTAATTTCCTTTAGTCAGATACAATGTTTCAAATAATGCTTGTAATGATCTGGAATCAGTTGATGGTATTTATAGTGGTTGTTGAAGTAAGAAGTGTATGATAAAAAGATAAAGCTACTAATAATTCTCTGATCTAGATGTTGTTGAGCCTATATGGCAAAAGCATAACATTCTAGGTCTCTGTAGGGAGAGGGAATTTGTGTGACTGCGCCTTCTTGATATGCATTTATCTTGATTCATGATGAAATAATAGCAACTAAAGTCATGACCAAATGATGGTAAACATTTGATTGGAGTATATGTTACCCAATATAAACAAAAGCCCAAAATAAAAAAGAAAAAAAAAAGACCTAAATTTCAAAGACATTGCACAGTAAATTTTAGTAGGAAGAAAGGTCGTTATCATTCCATCCACCAGGTCCTGCATAGTCAGCCCAAATGTTGTTTTGGTTTGCCCGGGATGTTATACTGGACCAGAGCAAGTCATAAAGTGAGTACAAAACTCTCCAAACTTGCTAAAAAAAAATCTGAATCTTTGCCTTTGATTTGCAAATAAAATGAATTATAAATAGCGCATTTTAATCCCTTCCACCATGTACAAATGGCCGACACCATACAATTCATGGTCATGCATTTCAATCCCCGGTTTTCACACCATTCAGTGGAAGTTGAAGCCAAAAAAAACATAGCAACAAAATTCGGTCATATTGGATTTTGTTGTTTGGAAATTTAGCAAGTAGTAAAAATCCGACAAATTTTCCATACAATATAGATACAATGTGATCATCTTACTTTTGATTGTCTTTGATAATATATCTCATGTATTTCATCTCGATCATTCCATAAACCCAAAAACAAACAACCTGAAAAGATCTAAAATATTGAAAGAAAATCTCTAATACATCTTATAGATATAATCTAAAGACACACTTGAGAACATATATGCAACGTGGAGGAATCTTCATGTAGTGCCCAAGCCTCAAGTTTGCAAGAAAAGAAAGAGCATGTACTATACTAATCCTTCACTAAGTCTTGAAAAGGATATTGGCAATTTGTTTTCCACGCAATAAGTACCCAATAATGAATTCCGCAACAACATTGTAACCCGGTTACTGTTTTCACAACAATAGCAAATAAATTTCAGCATGAGTCTAGTTCACTTCAAATAACCAGCTCTATTACAACCCAATGGGGCATCAAAAAAAGCATAAGTTCACACTTGCTTTACTGGCATGGGTAGGCATGGGTCTGATCTGATTTCTACAACTCTGATCCATAGGTTCTCATTCAGATATTTACAACAATAAAGATCAGCACTGGAAAACCCCCTGAAGCATAGATCATAGACACAAAAATCAGAGTGTGTAGATGAAACAAAAAGCCAAGGCACAAAACCTGCAACAGGACACGTGAGATCAGCTCCCAATCACGTTCAGATTGTGATAGACCCACATTTCTGATGGTGAAGACAAAAATAATAAGAAAACCTCCTCGCTGCTGCAACAGAAAAATCATGATAGGGTTACTGCTTGTAAGATGGAGGAAAGGAAAGAAGTTAAGTCTCAGAATCATGAGCTGAGGTATTACCGGGCTTGGTGACTGAGAAAACCATCCAGGAACCTGCATCTCAAATAAACTAAACTGGTTGCACAGCCTATATAATTTTTCCAAATTCAGAAACCCAGCAAAGCAAAATTTATTATGCCAATATCAAAAAAGAGAAAACAACAGAACAAAGCTAACAGACACCCAAACTATAGCCATGCAACAACCTGGAAAATACTGGACAATTTAATCTAGTCTAGAACTGTGCTTAAGACCATACATGCATAAGATCTCAAATCTGTCAGCAGTCAGTCTAGATCTTAGGCCATGGTGAGAACGCGGATGTGTAATAAATATGGAATCAATTTGATCCCTGAGCTTCTTCACAAAATAAAAAACAAAAAAAAATCTTAAGAGAGCTCATTACCAGAGATCCATGGAAAACAAACCAGTCAAGACATTCTAATCCTATGTGGATCTGATTGATGTCTTGTGACCAAAACCCAGATGAAAATATACATCTTAAACACCTGAAGCGATGTTAGAAAAACAAGAAAACGTCTAGGAACAAAATTGGATCGGGATATCATAGAAGAACTGCTTCAGAGTCTCTACGGGGGAAAAGTCATCTGCTTCAAGGGTCAAATAAGCCAGTCTTGGGACTTTATCAAAATCTCTATAGGATTCCTTGCAATGGTTTTTATCTGCTCTCTCAGGCAACAGTATAGTACTATCTACACATGGGTCTGATCTGATTTCTACAACTCTGATCCATAGGTTCTCGCTCACATATTTACAACAATAAAGATCAGCTGTGGAAAACCCCCTGAAGCACAGATCATAGACACAAAAATCAGAGCGTGTAGATGAAACAGAAAGCCAAGGCACGAAACTGGCAACAGGACATGTGAGATCACTCCCAATAGGCATGTTATGTGGGTATTTCACCGTTAGGCGTAAATTCCATGGCAACCATAAAACAGAAGCACCCAGATAGAAAATCAACCAAAAACACCACTGAGCAAACAAGATAGCAGGCATCCGCAAGGCAACAACCCATGAAAATCAACACACAAGCACTAAAAGTTCATAGGAACGCAGAAAATCATGATGCAATCAATATGAAACCTGGCCAAATATTCAAGATAACAGAAACCCATAAGGAAAATCGCTAAATAACCAACACCCACCTAGATCCCCAGGCCTGAAACCTTGAAAAAAACAATTGCAAAAGACACACCAAATCCAGAGAAAAATCACCAAATCACCATTTACAGCCTGGAATCATTGAAGGCATGAAGTAATCACCATGCTATAAGCAGCCTTGGCTCCCAGCAATGGCGATGAGTGTGATGAAGCCGAAAATCTATGCCTTGTCACTGATGTCATTGAAGAAGAAGAAGAGTATCCAAAATCACCCACTGATCTAAAACTCATCCCTCAAAAGCCTCCCAGACTGATCCCTAAAAAGGGTTCCTTTGAGGAGTGGGTAGGGTTTCCTCGCTCGTAAAGAAGGGATTTTGGATCCCCAAATCCAAACACAAATCTCAATGATCCAAACTCCCAATTTCCTCCTCCTCGTAATTAATTATTGTGATGTTTGTAGCAGTTTATACCCAGAGAGAGCTTCCCTTGGCTTTTTCCCATGTTAATCTAAAATAAAATGAACTGGTTATAGATCTATTCTCTTAGTCGAATCACAGAGCAAATGGCAATGTTTTCCTTGCTTCTGCGCTCCTTGCACTCTGTGGCCCTCCTCATCCTGCAGTAAAGAAGAAGGTACTACCTCCCTGCCCTCCATGGCCCTCCTCACATCCTCCTGCAGTATGCATTCACCCTCGGCCCTTCTCTACAGCAAAGTGGCTATCTGCCATGAGTAATGAGAATTAACTAATTTTATTTTAAAGGTTTTTTAATGTTTTTTAATTAAATTGGATGGCACACCATTGTTGAATTGTCTAACAATGGATCTGACGGTTAAAATTAGGACAGAAAAGCAATTTAGGGAGTTGATTTTAGAGGGAAACGCCTTACGACGTAATTATGTAGCCTCTCTACTTATTTTCCAACTTGTATTTCTTCTTCATGGCCTTTGCAAGTGCCAAATCTCCACTTTTTCCATCTATTTCCACGAGGTCCCTTCCCACACAGGGAGCCAAGAAATCCTATGAATAAGCTCCGCCGTGATGGGAATAGGCTCCTCCAACCACAAGTACCTATCATGCACCAGGCAAAGTAGTTGCCTGATGACAAAGATCATGATCGGTGCCTAGTGAAAGTGTCGAACCCATGGTAGGTGGAGAAACCCGCCCTCATCCACACCGTGCAACCATTTCTACGGCTCTAGCATTGTAACTGACCCCTCCTTGCTCTGTTTCATGAGTTTTCTAGTCTCCAAATGTGGGAACTTTTTACTGTCGATGGGATCCCAATCTTCAAATTTCATCGTGGGCATGTGGCCCAGAACCGAACCTTCAAACATAATTCCATCTGGGAGGAGCTGGGTTTGGAGTGTGTTGTTAACGGTGTCCAAATCCTTGGGTACTTTTGCTTTCCCTCTTTGCGGAGGGACATACTTGGGTAGTTTTGCTACAGTGCGCACTGTTTGAATATCTTCCTTCATTTCTTCATCCACCTCATCTCTTCTATGAAAGCCTAGAGATCCTCCTCCTCATCATCTATCTCAAGATTAATAATCTTTTCCTTGTCTCCCATAGACAGTTTACCAAACTGCAGATTTTGTGAATACATGCGGACTGATCCTGCTGCCTGTGGATCCTTTTTGCACCTCAACGTCTACGGTGATTTTGGAATTACTAGCGCATCCCCCACCGACAGCATAGGGCTGTACGTGGCATCCTTGGTTTTTGACAGCGTTCTATTGAAGAAGTCCTGCATCTCCTTCAACAATGTGTCAAACACTGAACTTACTCTCAAAGCCTCCAAATTTGCAAGGTCCATACCCACTTGATAGTGCAACAACTGAATTCTGAAAACACCAAGGGTTGTTCGCTAGATAGCCACCTGTGATTTATGGGCCTTTTTGAATTCAAATTTGACCGTTCCCCTCACATTCATCCCATTAATGCTAGATTGGCGGCAGATCGTTCCAAATATAATTTTGTCTTCGTGTCTTAATTTCCCACCTCCTGCTCCTTGTTGTCCTAAATTGGAAATCTTGTCATGAACAGTGACACTAGTGGTCACTTCCTAGCCTACTTGTGTGGCAGCGCAACCCCCTATGCATGGGCACAACCCCTGTGACAGACTAATCCTATGGGAAACATCCTTATCGCGCAACTACAGATAGTCAGGTGGTTGCACCACCTATGCGAGGCTTCAATTCACCTTCCAGCCTAGTCTGCGGGCACTCCTCAATTACCCTCAAAATAGTTAGCACTGCGAATTCTTCCTTATGTGGTGCGCACCACTGGTTACTTTGTCTGGTAAGGTGCAGTCACAACCATGGTAGCAGAGCGACAAATTCTTGATTGCAATCTTCTAATGTAGTAGTATGGTTGCCCATATCTTGTCCTGCCATTCTTAGTTTATCGACACGACATGATTGCACAATTTTGTTTTCTAGTTTGTTGATCTGTGCACTGATTAACATGCTTTTCTTCCTCAGTCGTACCCGATCTTCTTCGAGTTCGCGAAGTTTAAGTTTCCCTCGCCAAATGGCTTCCTTTAACTGAGTAATTCCTTCATCTGAATCCTTGCGTACTATCCCACTTATGAGAGCTATTACGTGAGGATTCCTTTCTTCCAAAATTATGGTCTCAACTCTGCTCTTCAGCTTCAGAATCATCTTCGCGCTTAGGTTTTTGCACATGGTCCTATAGGCCCATCGGACTGTTGTACGCATAGGTCCAAATCAGTTCATCTTGCCTGGTGAACCCTCTTTAGGACTCCACAAACCTTCTTGAATATTTCTATTTGGAACGTTTGTGGTGCGCGTCACCTTTCCTGCTACTGCGTGTTGTTCCAATTTTCGATCCTTCGTTTGGGGTGTGCTTGAGTGGGTTGAACAACACATTTCTGTACCCATCTACACAGGTGGGCGCGTAAGTTGCTTTGTCCTTGCTACTCGACTCTCGTTCGAAGCTAGGGGCTTCCAAACTGTAGGCACATCATCCTTCTACATCTGCGCAAATCCTCGAAATTTCCTTGATGTGTACCCCACCATCATGTGGGGTGTTGCATGTAGTTCCCACTTCAATGCATCAAACCACTACTGTTCTAGTACTGCGCTTTCAAATTTGTTCAGGAATTCATCTACTCTGTCAGTCCATCATATGTCAACAACTCTCTTGCCTCTGTTGTCATGCAACGTAGTGATCTAACCATCATGTTGCAATTCAGCGTCGTTATTTTGTGCAATCGATTCTGGCATCTCTCTACTTCTTCGTCTAAATCCGAAGTGCAGGAGCTTTCATGCTCACATGAGATCCTCCCATCTGTAGTCAGATTCACCCAATCCTGGTTTCACGTAGTTATCTTTTAAATACAATCAAGATCATCATCACTTTCATCGTCACGTACTGGTTTAGTTTAAGGCACTCCTTCATCTGGGTCTAGTGGGACTACTACGCATAATGATTTTTTCTCGAAGATCACCTTGTGCTTCTTCAAGTTGATGACTCTGTTCATATCAGTGGCCTATTCTATTCCTAACAATGCAGGATAGGGATTTCTATCATCGACAATCTCTATTATTTCGAAATTTGTCTGCGTGCTCGCACCTTCAATATCAACTATTACCCCTGCAACCTTCCCATTGGAAAAATCTTCTGTTGGTTCGCCATTCGTAATTGAATAGGGGACCACTGTAATGCAGGCCTACCCATACGTTCCCATGTTTTCTTCGATAATACATTCACATCTGAACCTAGATCTAGGATTACTTGATTCATTTCATATTCCCCAGTCTCTGCAGTCAACCTGATTTTTCTTCCAGTGTGCAATGCATGTTAGGGTCCCACCCTAACCCCCTTATTTATGTAGTGGGAATGAGTCATAGTAAAGAGTCAATAAAGCCCATACTAATAATTGTAAGTGGTTAACCCGCAATTAATGACGGGACCACAGTTAGTTGCAAATGGGCCATGGTATTAGATAGATGGTATTAATAAAACCCATGGTATTGATCCATGGTATTGCATGTATGAGTCATATATAAAGGTTAGAGACTCCCTGCGAGGAGCATCGTGCCTTATTTTGTCATCGAGCTCTGCTCTATTGGAGGTTGTCCCCTCAAAGAGGCAAGTGAACATTACTTTATGAATAATAAAATACTCGCTATTTCTACTCGCTATTCTATGTTCTGGGTATATTGCTTCGCATATTTGGTATTCTGGTATTGTCTTGTATGTTAAGAGCATAACAAGTGGTATCAGAGCATTTTCCAGGGTAGGCGGGATTTCTTAGAATTTTTTTTTTTGCTAGAGACGTGTTCTGGCGTCTTTAAACCACGGGATCTGTCGTTGAGCGCATAAACATGCAGATTTGGGGAGGCATGCACATAGGAAATACAAGAGGTGGTCATGCTTGTTGGACTCCCTTGTAACCCTTGTGGGTACCCCTTCGAGTAGTAGCGCAATAGATAGAAGCTCGTACGGACTGTCTTCCAAGTACCCTTTGGGTATATCAGAAGCCCCCTAGCTCCTTTGAAACCTCACCATAGATAAACCGTCGGCTGTCTTGCTACTACAGTACACCGAGAATAGCACTCGGAGAGATTACTCGCCCGTACGATAGGGTAGTTGGTTTGTACGGCTAAGAGTACAGTTGATCCTCCTTAGTTAGAGCCCTGAAACATTGGGCTGAGTACTACTGTCAGACCCTTATGTATATTGCGATCTATAGCACCTGACACTCCTCGAGACCATAGTTCCCTTTTCTATCTTGGGATCATGCATAATCTCTGGCAGATCAGATATCGCAAGGGGGTTTGCAGTAGTAGTAGATGCCAGTCTCGCAGTTCCGAGTTAGTAGACTAGCCAGTCTGATCTACTAGATCCAGCAGATCTGCAGCAGCACTATGTTCCGTCGATCAGAGCTATCTGATCCACCATTCAGATCTCTCAGACCCACCAGATCTGAGTAGTTTTATGGGGTTCCTATACCGTGGTGTGCTTTTCGCAGGACTTTTGGCAGCATTGACATTTTGAGGATTCGACTACTGAAGTATTCCTAAGGAAGGAGTAAAACTCTGTTAGGAGTTTTTAGAAAAAAAAAAAAAACTTGTGTCCCTCGGGGCGCTTATTGTTGATCTAGCCCATCAGAATCAGAATGACGAGCTGCGCACGGTGGTACCATTCAATTCTTAGTGAAAAAAAAATCCAGGCAGTCCCAAATTTCAAGCACATTAGGTTGGTGCATGGTAGCAACTAGAGCTCAAGTTATGACCAATGAAAGGATGGACAAACTTGAACAATCCTTGCAAAACCTCCAAGTTCAGCTTGACAGACTAACTAGCATAATCCCTAAGGGTAAGGAGGAAGCCCGCAAAGAGGCACATATTGGCAATGAACATAGTGAGGGGGAGTCTAGCCACTCTCTTTACCTCTGGGGCACCCACCAACAATCCCGTCTGCGACCTCCCAAGTTGGATATTCATAAATTTGATGGTTCGCACCCAGCCGCATGGATAGCACAAATGCAGCAATATTTCAATCTAAATAACATCTTAGATAATGAGACTCAGCTTATGGTGGGGAGCATGTACTTGGACAATGAAAGGTGGCAATGGTGGGAATGGCATCAATGCTGCAATGGAAGTTTTGTGACTTGGACCAACTTCAAAAAAGCTCTTACAGAACGCTTTGATAAGGAATCTTCTTTTTTGGATCGTCTTACTAAGCTCCAATAGATTGTCATAGTGGATGAATATGTTACAGCCTTTGAAGCCTTAGCTTTCCGCACTAGGGGTCTCTGAGATGTGTTCTATATGGAATGTTTTATCAGCAGTCTTAAAGAGGCCATACAAGCCCATGTCCTACTGCACCACCCTCCCACATGGACGGAGGCTTGCAAGGTAGCTCGTAACGTGGAACGTGTGTTAGCAGCTCAGTCCATTCACTCAAATTTCACCGCCAAGGGTGCCCCCCACATGCTCACAGCACGGCTCAAACACTTAATGTTCAAAAGGTGTCACCTACAGAAATGGCCGAATGAAGAATGCAGGGATTATGTTACTACTGTGATGAAAAATACTCCCCAGGTTATAAATGCAAGGAGCCCAGATTTTTTCAAACTGATGCAACTGATTACAGCTCATCGGAGGAAGATCCACCACTGGAGGAACCTGAGGCAGTAGAAGACGACAACCAAAAGGACAATGTCCCTAATGAACTAGTTATTTCATTGCATGCTTTGGCAAGGATTTCCTGACCTCAAACTCTCAAAATCAGAGGTTTTATTAAACATCGCCCAGTAGTAGGCTTGATTGATAGTGGAAGTACACATAATTTCATCCATCAAAAAGTCACAGAAGTAGTACATTGTTTTGTACGAGTAGTTTCTAACTTCTAAGTCCAAATTACGGATGGAGGCACAATGAAATGTGAAGGCTGCTATGAAAATGTCAAACTTCAAATGGGGGATTATTAGTTGAAGACCCACATGTTTTCCATACATATGGGAAGGTGCGACATTGTCCTCAGTGCTGAATGGCTTCACACTCTGGGTCCAATCACAATGGATTTCCAGGAGTTATATAGGTGTTTTAAGTAGAACAACTCCACACATACTCTCCGTGGACTCCAGGCGGGAGCTCCCTCTATCATCAGCTCGCATAGGATGGAAAAATTGCTAAAAAAGGGCCATCATGGAGTTATAGCTCAATTTAATGCCATCCAGGCAGTCAAAACCAAGTCTCTTCTGATTCGTCCTAAGATGCAACAGATTTTAAATAACCATCTGCCAGTTTTTGACAAGCCTCATGAGCTTCCACCCTCAAGAGGGGAACATGATCATAGAATCACCTTGGTTCCAGGGGCCCAACCCTCAAATGTACGCCCATACAGATATCCATTCACCGAAAAGAATGAAATAGAAAAAATAATCAAGGAACTTTTGGAAGCAGGTATCATTCATCCCAACATTAGTCCTTATTCATCACCGGTGGTTATGGTGCTCAAGAAAGATGGGGAATGGCGAATGTGTCTAGACTTCAGGGCCCTCAATAAGTTGACAGTCAAAGATAAATTTCCCATCCCGGTGGTTGATGATTTGCTTAATGAACTCAATGGGGTGCAATTCTTCACTAAGCTAGATCTTTTCTCAGGCTACCACCAAATTCGCATGAAGGAAGTCGACATTCCAAAGACTACTTTCCGAACTCATGAAGGCCATTATGAGTTCTTGGTGATGCCATTTAGTCTTTGTAATGCCCCATCTACTTTTCAGAGCCTTATGAACCACCTTCTCAAACCATATCTTAGGAAATTTGTCCTTGTCTTCTTCGATGACATCCTCATCTATAGTTGCACTTGGACCACACATCTTCAGCATGTAGATCTACTCTTGCAACTGCTCTGCAAGCATAAATTATTTGTTAAGATGTCCAAGTGTTCATTTGGCATGGAAGAATTTTAGTATTTGGGCCACATTGTGGGGCGTGAAGGTGTCAAGGTGGATCCCAAAAAGATCCAGACAATGCAGGATTGGCCTCAACCTAAGACCTTGAAGAGCCTGAGAGGACTTTTGGTTCTCACAGGCTATTATCGCAAATTTGTCCGCAATTATGGTCACATTGCAAAGCCCCTCACTCAACTCCTCAAGAAAAATTCATTCTTCTAGAATGATGACGCACAACAGGCATTTACAGCTCTAAAAAATGCCACGTGTTCCACTCCAGTCTTAGCACTACCTGATTTCACCAAATCTTTTGTCATTAAATGTGATGCTTCGGGTACGGGTATTGGGGTGGTCTTAATGCAGGAAGGTCAACCTTTGGCCTTCACAAGCCAACAACTAAGTGGGAAGAATCTGGGCCAATCTACCTATGAGAAGGAAATGATGGCCATCTTACATGCAGTAGCGACCTGGCGACCTTACTTACTGGGGCGACGTTTCCAAATCCGCACAAACCATCACAGTGTTAAATATTTTTTGGAGCAACGCCTATCCTCCCCACAACAAAATAAATGGCTCGCCAAAATTCTGGGATATGATTATGAGATCATTTACAAGAAAGGGAAAGAAAATAGTGTAGTAGATGCATTATCTCACCAATTTGAGGAGGAAAGTACCCTGATAGCAATTTCCCTTCCCATTTCAGAATGGATTGAAGAGGATCGCAAGGAATGGTTTTCACATCCTGGGCTCTCCCAACTCATTTCTCAATTGCAGGCGGATCCAAATTCCACGAAGGGCTACTCGTGGTAGGATGGTATTCTTCGCTGCAAGGACATAATCGTAATATCACCAACATCCACCCTCAAAAGCCACATTTTGGCATAATTGCACTCATCCCCCATTGCAGGACATTCAGGCTTTCAGAAGACATATGCTCACACCAGAAAATCATTTTTTTGGATAAGCATGAAAGAGGACATCCTTACTTTTGTAGCAGAATGTGGTGTCTTTCAACACCACAAAGGGGAGACCGTCAAAGCACCAGGCACATTACAACCATTGCCCATCCTGACATCAATATGGACGGAGGTTTCTATGGATTTTATTATAGTTCTTCCAAAGTCAGGAAACAAGTCAGTCATCATGGTGGTTGTGGACCGACTTTCAAAGTATTCTCATTTCTGCACCCTACCCCACCCGTTTACACCAACTTTGGTCGTTCAATCTTTCCTGGATCATATCTTCAAATTGCATGGCATGCCCACTTCTATTGTGTCTGATCATGACCCGATCTTCACCATTACTTTTTGGCAGGAACTTTTCAGGCTACAAGGCACCCAACTAAAACTCCATACTTCCTACCATCCACAAATGGATGGTCAAACTGAATCCGTCAACAAATGTCTAGAAACCTACCTTAGGTGTTTCACTTCAGAAAAGAAACATCTTTGGGTATAGTGGTTACCTCTAGCTGAATGGTGGTATAACACCAACTATCATGAACACCACCAAAATGACTCCCTATGAAGTAGTATATGGTCAACTCCCTCCTTCCCCTACTTCTTATATCAAGGGGTGCTCAAAGGTACAAGCAGTGGATCAACTCCTACAAAACCGCGCAACCATGCTCGCCCTTCTTAGGGAGAATATTCATCAAGCTCAAAACCACATGAAGCAATAGGTAGACCAGCATCACTCAGAGGGCCAATTTCAAGAAGGGGATCAGGTATTTTTGAGGCTGCAACCATATAAGCAAACATCACTCAAAGGCAAGGGTTGTCAGAAACTATCTCCAAAACTCTACGGACCATATCAAGTACTTCAACACATTGGAGAAGTAGCCTACAAGCTAGCTTTGCCACCCACTGCAAAAATCCATCCATTTTTCTATGTCTCATGCCTCATGAAAGTGATTGGGAACAATTGCATAATTCAAACCAGTCTATCTGAATTGGACGAGGAAGGGTCAATCTGGCTCCAACTTGAATAGGTCCTAGAC
Source organism: Pinus taeda (assembly GCA_000404065.3). NCBI lineage: Eukaryota > Viridiplantae > Streptophyta > Pinopsida > Pinales > Pinaceae > Pinus > Pinus taeda. Next base: position 325 of record APFE031538964.1, on the reverse strand, counting down.
ACACAAGAACGACACCTACGTGGCCACATGATTAGGGAAGTCCTCGTCAAGTGGAAATACACCTCTCCGGAAGATGCAACTTGGGAACCAACCACTATTCTTCAGCAGTTTCCGCAGCTTCAGCCTTGAGGACAAGGTTATTCTTAAGGGGGAGGGCATGTTAGGGTCCCACCCTAACCCCCTTATTTACATAGTGGGATCGAGTCATAGTAAAGAGTCAATAAAGCCGATATTAATAATTGTAATTGGTTAACCCGCAATTAATGACGGGACCACAATTAGTTGCAAATGGGCCATGGTATTAGATAGATGGTATTAATAAAAC